>JAGFMF010011862.1:769473-782205 GCA_019455555.1 Galemys pyrenaicus
TGAGGTGATGGTGCACTGGTGAGATGGTGATGGGGAATACATGGGGATTACAATTAATGGCAAGTATCAGTAAATTTTAAAATATTTTAATAAAAAAAAGAAAAAATAATATTACTTTGGTAATACCATTGCACTAACCTAGAAATGAATTTCAGAAATTCATGTCTGCACCCTCACAAGCCTTTAGAATGCTATTTTTGGTATCAAGTTCATGATATTTACTAATGTTTTAACTAATCTAAACAGCCATAATAACTCTTGGGGATGACATCACATTTGTCTTTCATTCACAGGCTGAAGAGAATTTCAAACTACTTGACCGAATGTCTGACATCATTCAATCATATTGATTTATGTGCAATAGATGCAAGTTCAAAGCTTTCTTCTACTTTAAATGACACCCTATTGTCTGGCTATCCCTAGTGAAGTTGTGATAAAACATTTTTAAAAGGAGAGGCAATTTGTGAAATTAAACAAAATAATCTGACTTGCTCAAGAGTAGTTAAATTTGGAGAAAGGAATTGAAATAACAGGAGAGAATCTTATTAATAGAATAATAACTAGATTAAAAACACTGTCACATTTATACTTCCCATAAATTCCCTGTGGCATATGCTATCACCTCTACTTTATGCAAGTGAAACTGAAGGTTAGGAATTTGAAGAGATTTATCTAGAATTCTGTAGTACTCCTTAAATTCAGTCAGTCTACTGATTTGCTTTGATAAAAAAACTGAAACTTTGGACAAAAATCCAGGAGTTGTAAAAGTTTTGTCAATTCTATCCTTATAATGAGTGGACCATCTTGCATTTCTAAATAAAGAAGATTCCCTTCTGTCTTCATAAAAGTTGAATAATTTAGTTTAAGCATAATTCCTCTAAAGTAATATTAACATAAGTTCAATGTATAATGAAAAGGCAATTTTAAAAAGGAAAAGAAACTTGCTAGTTTTTCTTTAGTAGTTTTATATTCTTATATAAATCTTCTTGACAAGCCCCTTTTATAGAGTAATTTTGGCATCCTGCTTGAGCCGAGGACAGCATTTGGAATGTCTGTATGTGTATAAATTTGCAAAGTACAAATTGACAAGATGCTTGATGACATGTCAAGAAATATTTGCAAATATTTCTGGTGTCAGCACAATTCAGATTCAAATAAAATTTGTCTGACACAAGACCATTTACATGTAAACTTGTAAATAAGATGGGAAGAGAGGAAAGAAGTGAGATGAGCTTCGCCAGTCAATGCTGGAATTTGGAGTAATCAGTAAATACCTGTACAGACTATCATATTATAAATGAGCAAATGCAGGACATTTTGATCTTTGTTGAGGCCAAAAGAGACACAATTCTAATGCAATTAAAATATATGGAGGGAAGGGGAAGGGTTGAGGGAAGATGGGAACATGAGGGACTGAGGTGATGGTGCACTGGTGAGATGGTGATGGGGAATACATGGGGATTACAATTAATGGCAAGTATCAGTAAATTTTAAAATATTTTAATAAAAAAATATAAAAATAAAAGATATATATCAACCAAAAAAAATATATATGTAGGGCCTCTGTGGTGGTACAAGGGGTTAAGTTGCAGCACTATGAAGCTCTCTGCAGCTACTACAGCATAAGCCCCATCTCCAGCCAGGGAGGTAACCCACATATGGCACAGCAGACCTCTCCTGCCTCACCCACTGCTCCCTTCAGCAATGTATTTCAGTAGATCTGCCTGTTCTGCTCCCCACCCGGTCTCTGGTGAATACTCTCACCCCCTCACCACACCTATGGCCTATATCCCAGGTCTTGTATGCACAATAAATAAATCATATATATACCATCATCCAGAGTATATTATCCAGAATGTATTTTCTAGTGTTTATTTTTATGAGTTTATTATGTATGATCCCACACCCACTTTGGGTTTATTTTATTTGACAATAACAGGACTCTTCTTGCTTTCCTTCTTTATTATTCAGGTAAATGCAATGGAACTTGAAAATTAAAGGCACATATCTTAAGGAAAGAGAACAATATCTAAATATTCCTATAGTAGAAGACATTTATTTCCACTCAAATATAAAGTTCCCCAAAATAATGAATAAACACTAACAAATCTTAATTACTTTAGTAGGCAAGGCATATTTATAATACATTTCAGAATGTTTTTATTTACCAAATATACTACAAATTCTTTTATATATTATTTATTAAATACCTTCTATTTGTCAAATCACTGTTTTCTACAGTTGGGACCTAAGAAAGAAGAGAGTTGGAATACTTATCTATAATTACATATATGTGTAATATATATGTGTATATACTTGTGTATACATATGTATATGCTTATATGTAATATATTTGGAAAATGTTGTAAATATTATTTAATATATTACATGATTTTAAAGAGTGATATATGATATATGAAATTATGTAATAGAAGTCAGAGTGATTATAGAATAAAAAGTCTTCACACTGAATGATGATGTTAGACCTCTCAAAAAAGTAACATGTAAAATGATGATTTAATGAAAATTCACACCTATTTAAGTGGAGAGTTAAGATTAGAAATCTTAGGCAGAAAAATAAAAGCAAACAGGAAGATCCTGATGGTTAACTACTTTGGAATGTTTATTAAAGGTCAGTATGGTTGATGAGATATGAACAAATGGGAGAATGAAACAAAATGTGATATAGGACATAGTAGTTACCTTCAGATAGTCCTAATATAGCATTATAAGGAATTTGGATTTTAATGGAGAGTGCCACTTCTATGATAAAATGAGTTCATAATGCATTAGTACTCTTAAAGCACTACTATAAACTCTGCACAAAATACACAGATTGGGGAAAAAATAACTCTCTGCAGATAGAGAGGCAGATTCTATAGGACACCAAGACTTAAAAGAGAGAGCAGTGTAGATTGCACTTTTCATTTTTCAGTTTCTGGTGTGAAGGCAGGACAAATTTAACACACAGTGAGTGGCTAAAACTCCAGTTGAAAATTTGCCATCTTCCTGGTTTTTGATAGTGGGAAGAGAGTTTGGGCAAAATAGAACAACTGAAAATTTAAGGTAGTACATCAGAAACTAATGATTCGGGAAGCAACGGCAGAACAGAGGTCATCACAAAGATTATATGTAACTGTGCCTAGATGCCAGACCCCTGAAACACACGCACAAGTCAGAGATACAGCTTCCCAGTTAAGGATAGACCTGAGCTGAAGTGTGAGGTTGCTACACAAGAAACAGGCTTTGCTTTGCACTTGAGTCCAACCAAGTTAAGTTTAGAAATAGAGACGCAAAGAGCAACATCATTCAGAGAAATGAAATGTGATCCAGAGGCTCAGAAAGAGAGTATATAAAATATCTAGGATACAATCCAAAATTATTCAACAAAAGAAGAATTAAGGCAACACAACCCATTCTCAAAAGAAAAGAAAATCAATATAGACCAACCATAATTCGAACCAATTGAATTGAACCAGTTGAAGTGAGCAAAAATATAATATCAAGTGCTATCGTAACCTTGTTCAATGATGGAATGAAAAATATGCTAAGAGCTGAATATATATTGAAACCTTAATAGCAAAATAAGATCGAAAATTTAAAAAATCAAATTTTGATACAAATTTTATAATTGAAAATATGATCTGATACTTAAAATTCTCTAAGCATAAAAGAATGGAGAAAACAGGGAAAGGATCAGTAAAATTGAAAATAAAGAAAAAGTATCTGTTTTAAAAGAGAGAGAAAAAAAATATAATGAACAAAACATCAAGGAAATTTGGGATAATATCAAGAGGTGTTTCATCTCCTATGAGGAAAATAAAGTGATACTGGGATAAAAATATTTAATTAAATAATAATCATACCTTTACCAGATTTCTGACAATGAAAAACTTTATAGGTTCAAAAACCTCAACTTCCAGAAAAATACATGAGAATAAAACATACAGGAGCATTATGGTGAAACAGCCTAAAGTCTAAATCTAATGGAAAATACTGAAAGCAGTGAGCGTAAAAATAACAAATTAACAGGAGTAAAGAGCGACATTAGCAACAACTGAAATGATTGCTGTTTTTTCATCATTGGGTCCAAAATGTAGTGGATTAGTTTATAGTACAGGGAGAAAAATAATCAGCCCAGAATTATAAATCTCCCAAATTATCCTTTCAGAATGAATATAAAATAATTATATTTTTAGATAAAAGAAAAACAGAATATATCAAAGAAGTTCTTAACTAAAAGACACACTAAAGAAAATTACTTCACTTGAAAGAAAATTATGACAGCTGACATTCAAAATTTTAGGAAAGAATTAAGAGCATTGCAAATGGGTTATTATGAAAAGTAAAGGCATTGGAAAGTTTTAAGTAGAAGACAGGCATAATATGATTCATATTAACAAAAACTGAACAAAACCTCTGATCTCATATAAAACTGTTTTATGGGAATAAGAACAGCACCAGGAATACTAGTTAGAAGTCAAGTCAGAAATTAGAGTGCCACAATTAATGTTGGTCTTCATATCGATGTTAACTTGGATTCTGAATTCAATAGTCTATGCCTTCCTCCTTATACACCATCCCCAGTAGTTGCTTTAATTACTTGTAATTGCCCCTTCGTTGTTGTGATACCAGACCAAAACCAAGGGGAGCCCCACGACCACAAACTGTTAAGGGGGAAAACATTCACATTGCCTGTAGTAGGACTTCATGATCGAGTGCATAAAAAAGTAATGTAGTTAGACTCCAGTATGCTCAGTTAGAGAGTCGGTGGGCGGTTCAAAAGGAGTTGAATGAGAAAGGAGTAAGGAATGCAAAGATTTAAAAATATAGACTATCAAACTCCAAAATCACCCATCCCCTTATCAGTTTTTAGTCCAGATCCTAGAAACCAAGGTCCAATAGCAAAGTTTGGGAGAAAAGGGGCTTATCTATGCATAGGGAATTGAGGATCACATTTAACTCTTGCTGCTGAAAAAAAGGGCAGTGTGTCAAGGTGAGTGGCATGTGCTATACCTTTCTGAAAGAGTATCCTAAGAGTATCCAGGTATTTCTAAGAGTATCCAAGTGCAAAGTCATTCCGAACATAAATGGAGCCTGTAAGTTCGTAGGCTGAGAAAGCTCCTAGTGGATACTGCAAACGTCTACCCAACTCCCATCATTCACTTCTGCATACTGAGGGCTGCTTTCTGACAACAGAGACCTACTTACTGGGGATTAAATGCTGGAAGTAGCCCTCAGCCAATGGGATAAGGGCGATGATGCATAAATACCCCAGCTTCTTCACCCACAGTCGAGGTAATTGTGACATAAACTTCACATTGTCTCAAGTGGTTTCAGACAGAAGTTTCTAAAGCTCTGAGCTCGTTTTCCACATTCAGTTTCATAGTTTTCGATTTTTCCACATTCAATGACTACTGACATAGAAGCTTCATGCAGCATCTTCTTCCACTGCCAGCTTCAATTGGCATTTTAGAAAATTTGCTAATATATGTCTTAACTCCATAATGTTAGGAAAACCCTACCTAAAACAACACTCACACCAAAAGTAAGTGCTAGAATATCCATTTCCTTTCTTAAATAATGATTTAAATATGAATTTTCTAGGAAACATTCCTTCATCCTTGAACAAGCTAAATGAAACTAGGGAAGCAGGAAAGGTACAACTGGCTTGAAGAATAAGGTTGTCTTCTAATCAATCATTTCTGTTGCAAAAGTTATATGGAATTCAGCTGATAAAGTCATTTAGTACACTGCTGCACATTTCCATTCAGATCTAACTTATGTAACTCAGATTGTCCCTGGTATATTAAAATAGGCATATATAGCCTCTTTTCTCTCAGTAAAATGTTGAAATGACCTTATACACAAACGACCTAATGCAATGTAAAACACATATTTGAATATTTATCATTAGTACCAAAATATTAGTCTTACGTGGCTCAACTTAGCCTCTAAATTTCCTCTTTGTACAGGACAGTGGGTAAAGCTAAATAATACAATCAAAAGTAGATTTTATGACTTCAGTGTCCTACAGTAAGATGCATGTTACATCATCATTATGATCCTCAGCTTTTCAGCTTTAAAATGAGAATGGTCCACTTTTCTTGCCTGCCTCAGAGAAGAGTTACATGGAGGAAATGAATTAGTTTATATGAGAATATTTTCTGTAATGCAAAAAGTCTTATGGAACTCACTCTTTTTGTCATCAATATTAAAATTACTATTTTGATGACTTCCCCATAGGTGAGCTACAATATTTAAACCACCCCTGGGGCTCATAGTTTCTGGCTGAATTTCAACAAAACTACAAATTATTGCTCCCAAACTTCAAAATCTCTTTTTGTAAAACTATTACTTTGATTACTCTAACAAAAAAAAAATCTTATAACAAAAAAAATCTTATAGACGCACGTGGTAGGTTCATCTGCTATGACTTGAATCAAATACCATGATTTGGAATTCACTGAGGCAACAACCAATCGCCATACAAATAAAACAACATTTCTCTTGCTTTCATTTATCTGGGATACCTATAAGCCTTGTGGATGGACAGTTTCATTTAAAATGTTAGAAAAAAAGGCCTCCCTGTTGGCACAGAGGGTTGAGCATTGCATCGTGAAGCATTTGCAGCACAGCAGCATGAGTTAGCTCCCCGGCCAGGGAGGGGACCCACATGGTGCAGCAGATTTCTCCTGCCTCGCCAGCTGCTCCTCTCAGCAGTGTGTTTTGGTTGATCTGCCTGTTCTGCTCTCCACTCTGTCTCTGGTGAATCCTCTCACCTCCCGGACTCTGGTCTTGTATGCATAAATAAATGTTTCAAAAATAAATAAAATTTTAGAAAAAAAAATAGATGCTTCAGGACATGTATAGCACTGGTCTTAATCATGATTGTGCTAACTCATATAGTAACCCATGAGAACACCTTATGATGCACTGATCTTTCAGGAGGAAGAGGAAAGCACACAAGTACTTTCACACTACTGAAGGTTCATTTGGGAACTTTGGGATTTAGGAATTAGATTAGGGAATTAGACTGTCACAGGTTCAACTGTATCTTCTATGAGTTACGACATCTGTGATATTTAATCACTAAATTTTCTTGTTATTGCGGCTGAGTATTTTGGTTACTGTTGATGGTATACAGTATGTAAATGACCATCAAAATGCATACCTTAGCTATTTTTTGATGATAATGATTAAATCTTCATAAACTTCTTCAGTCATACAGACCACTTCATTTTTACAAACTAAACACATGTGTAAATATGCAGATACATTAGATGTACCTAATTAATACAACAAACAAGTAATTACTACCCGCTGTGAAAAACACAGCAGTAATAGTATGTCAAAACTTTATGTATTTAATCATAACCCCTTTGTCAATTTAAAAAAAAAAACAACAACTAAAAGTCATGGATTAAGACATCTGCACAACTGTCCCTTTTGAGTGCATAAATATAATCATTTAATGTTTGGGAGCACATATATTTAATATATTTCACTAATCAATGTTATTTTGGAAATCTTGAAGAATTCTAACAGCTTTTTAAGCAAATTTTCTCACTTTTTCATTATGGTAATCATACCTCCTAGTGATGGAAGAAAACCTCAGAAACCAAGATAAAAGACAGAATAAAAAAAACATCTATCCTGTTATCTAGAGGAAGTCTATATGTTTAGTAATGAGATTCCAATTGACACAATCACCCCCAGTTAACTGAGAAAGACTTTTTTTTTTCTGTGACTCACAGAGTCTACATCCCCAAGCTTTAAAAGCAACTTTTGTGTCATCTACCAAATTTACAATTGATGGCATGTGGAGCCAATCTCAGTTCTCTGCACACCTCACCGTGATTAGGATCTGGGTTCCTGCCATATCTTGGTGGGAGTGATTTCCTCTTACATCCCACGAAGCCTGGGAAATTACTGAGATTCTAGTTGAGAGAGCAAAATCCCCAACTTAGATAATGGAGACTTCCACTGCAATCACTGTGTTTATGTACTTCTGTATTCCTTCAACTTATTTTTACTTTTACTTAAGTTATAGTTTGGTCTAATCATGTGCCTAAAAGAGTTATAAATATTAACAGATTCAACACACAGTGAGTAGAAACTTTGAACAATGTAATAATTTTCATGTTTTTAACTGAATTACTCATATTGGCACAGGACGGTGAATCTATATCCTCTTGAGATCAAGTGCCTTAGCCTGAAGCAAACCAGATATAAGAACAAACCGTCTTTGAAGTCTTTTTTTTTTTCCACATTAAAAATTCACACTTTTTGCATTCTGCTCCATAATGTATCTTTGCTTATTGTAACATGAAAGTAGTATCTTTCTGAAATCGTCAAACAAAATTGTTGCTTCAAGATTTACAGTGTTGGGCCTCCCTGGTGGTGCAGTGGGTTAAGCAACGCACAATGAAGCAAACCGCGGCCACTGCAGCATGAGTTCGATCCCTGCGGCCGGCCAGGGAGGGACCCACATGGCATGGCAGACCTCTCCTGCTGTGCCCACTGCTCCCCTCAGCAGTGTACTTCCGTTGATCTGCCTGTTCTGCTCCCCACTCTGGCTGTGGTGAATCCTCTCACCCCCCACCCCACCTCTGGCCTTTACCCCAGTGCTTGTATGCATAACTAAATAAATCTTTAAAAAAAAAAGATTTACAGTGTTTTGAATCAGTATGGTGTAGTGGTTATGATAAGAGATGCTGCTTTGGGACTGCAAATGGAGACTGCATTTGGACTTTCAAATGTCATCACCATTGGGACAAATTGATTCAACCTTTCAGTTTTCTCACCTGTAAAATGGAGATTATTTTACCCATGGTATTAAAAATAATTATCGGAGCCTCCCTGGTGCCACAGTAGGTTAAGCAACGCACTATGAAGCAAACCTCAGCCACTGCAGCACTATTTCGATCCCTGCTGCCGGCCAGGGAGGGGACCCACATGGCATGGCAGACCTCTCCTGCTGTGCCCGCTGCTCCCCTCAGCAGTATACTTCCGTTGATCTGCCTGTTCTGCTCCCTGCTCTCTGTGGTGAATCCTCTCACCCCCCCACGCCTCTGACCTGTACCCCAGTGCTTGTATGCATAAATAAATCTTTAAAAAATAATTATCACTATATCTTTCAAGTTACTGCCCTATTTTCAGAAGCCTCAAGTGTTATGTGTAGCTTGATTTGAAAAACAAACAGTGTAAATATTCTAGTACATAAAATGGTAAAAATGCTATCACAAAGCTATACACAATAGCGTATATATAGCGTATATATATTTATATAGCATATATGCTATATATAATATATATGCTATATATAATATATAACATATATAGCACATATATGCTATATATAAATATATGCTATATATAAATATATGCTATATATAAATATATGCTATATATAAATATATATGCTATATATATGCTATATATAAATATATGCTATATATAAATATATATATGCTATATATGCTATATATAAATATATATGCTATATATAAATATATATATGATTTTCATGACAGTTCTACTCATATGTGAATCCCTACTCTAAATAAAATAAATGGATTTTAATAATGAATATAAGACTATTTGTAATGATCACTATCATGGATAATCATGGAAATTGTGGGAACTGTTATTTTTGGAGCTTGACTTTATTCTTTGGACATTCATATTGAATTCCCTAGAACAATAAAGGGAATTTTTAGCTCAATGTTTGTGATTGTTTTGAACACTCAAGTGTCTAAAATTATTACAGTGTTTTTCTCCCAGAATGTTCTGAATTGATAGCACTAACAGTTTTTTAATGAACAGTTCAGTTGGATTTCATGATACATTAATTTATCTTATATGGAGTTTGCCTAAGTCTCTGGGTCTATGTAAATATTGTCAGACATGATTATGGATAGAGTGTTACTTATTACTATAAATTAAAGTGTTCTCATTAACAAAAATTAAACACTGTTTAGTGCACCAAACACCCAGGGATGAGGAGGTGTTCAGAACTTCAGAATGTCCCTCTAGCCTGAATTTTTGTTCTTCCTGACCTAAAGCACCTCCACTGAGATTATAAAGTATCACATACTTAGCATAATTACTTCTTAATTCCTTTACTTCTAAAGTGTAGAGACTGGTATTGAGTTGTTTGGAAATTTCATATAAATGGATTAATATTTAGAATTATTTTTATTCATGCAATTTTTCATATGCTGTAATCCGTTTATTTTCATTAATATAAACAATTTTTCAATCTAACAAACAAAAGACACCTGGGCTATTTTTAGCCTGAGCTTTTTATGTACAAATTTGTTATAAGAATTATTTTCGTATCCTCATACTTATAGTCATCCTCATATATACACAAGAATTTATTACCCAGAGTGGTTAGATCAATTTACAATTATAACAGCATACACAAATCTTTTAATCATTTCATATTCTTTTCAAAACCTGTTCCAAAACTTTGAAAGCCTTTGGTAATCTAGCAGATATGATTTTTCTTATTGTAGCTTAAATTTATTTCCATAATTGTTTCTGTGGCTTAGCTACCACTCATGCATTATTATCAGTTTCTAGTTCCTCCATTATGAAATATGTTTTCAACTCTTTGACCACTTTTGGTCTTCTAGTGGATCATTTTCTAATTGATTTGAGAAAGCTATTTATATATTTTGAATCTTGAGATATGAGTTCTTTTAATTCTAATATGTTAGAAATATCATTCATAGGTTGTCACTAAAACAGGGATAAAATATGATTTTAATAGTGTTCCATCAACATGAATTCTTCGGACATTCTTGTTTTCTATTTGCTTACATTTTCTAATTATTAATAATACATTGCTTCCACAAAAGATAACAATCGTCAGGAATGAAGGAATGTAAACAAGAGATAGGACACACTCTCCTGAGTACAGTTTTCTGTAACTTTACACAGATTTTCAGTCAGTAGTGGCCGAGATGTTACTCCTCTCTTTCCTAAAATATATATTTTTAAAACATGGATATATTAAAAGAGCATCAAGTCACTGAGAGTATCAGGAAACATAAGTTTACTGTAAGACAAAAAGAGGGAAACTGTTTATACTAAAGAACTTTCTAAATTTTTTTTTCTGTAAGGGAAAAAAAATGGGTGTGTGGTTGCTTCTAGAAAAGGTTCATTTCACTGGAAGCAAATGGTTGCCTCTCATAGATCACCAATAGGGAATGATTAAATGGTTTAAAATGGAAATTTTCCAGTGAGAGAGAACTAGATACTCAGACTCTGCCGCCAGCTTATCTTAGTTTTCCTTTCCTCAGTCATAAAAGCTCACACCTACAATGTAGGTTTATAATAAAATGACAGATGCAAAGACTTAATAGCACTTTGAAAGCACTTAGTCAGGGGGTACCTCATTGTTCTCTCCCCTTCATCCCAGTACAGTCCCCCAATTTTACAGTAATATTTCTAGGGTATGTTTTTGGTTTGGCTTTATCTAACCCTTTATCTTATTTTTAATAGTACACATATGAGTGAAACCATATGGTATTTCTGTCTTATTCTGCCTGATCCTTTATTTAGTAAGTGCAGTGTATAAGGATCAGCACAGAGAAAGAAGTGAACCTATCAAATGTCATCGAAGGCCTCCCCAAATATGTTTGGTAGAAGATCTTTTTCTAGAAACTCCAGAGTTCTGAAATAGCTAGAATATTATTGATCTTAACTGAAATAGGAACTTACTCCAGAAAAATTGATTATTGTGGCAGAATCATATGTGGATTTTCAAAGTACCATCTAACATATGGATATAAGAACTACATGAAATGTATTAATTCAACTTCATACTAAGCCTACACATGACCAGATAGTATAGTGGTTATGTGCATCTACAATAATTTATAATACTAATTGTCTGGGGAAATCCTGTAAATTGATGTCAACAAAGGTTAGCATAGAAAAAATACAAGTACAATTCCTCAGGAATCTGATTTAGGCTTCTTTAAGCAAATGTATAGTATATGATCATACTGCCCTTGATCCTATGCTAATGTAACTAAAAGACATCTGCCTTTTTTTTAATTTTTTTTAAAGGAGTCAAGCTCAGGAGAAAATTGCAACATTTTCCTCTGGGGAATGCAATAATGCAAGAAATTCAAAGCCATATCCTAATAAAGTATAATCATACCATTGTTATCTTTATTAGGGTCACCTCCATAATCTTTTTAATTGAATATTTAATTCTTTTTCTCATTATACTTACTCATGTAAGATTCAAAAAGAATTTTTGAAGCTGATCCAATAGTCACTTCTAAATGATATTCAAAAGGCTTATTCAATTTTAGGAAACTTAAAACTGAAATGTTAACACATTATACGGAAACTATGCAGTAAGAACTTAGATTAATAAGTGAGCAGATTTTTAAAAATTTCATGAACAAAATGTATGTTATTTCCTCCATGATTTAGAGATTTAGGAAGTAAAAACAAATCTGAATTGTGTTAGAATTTTAATAGCTTTTATTTTTTATTTTTTTTCCTTTTTTATTAAAATATTTTAAAATTTACTGATACTTGCCATTAATTGTAAGCCCCATGTATTCCCCATCACCATCTCACCAGTGCACCATCACCTCAAACCCCTGTGCTCCCATCTGCCCTCAACCCTCCCCCTCCCCTCCCCACCAGGTGTCCCCAGTCTGTCCTTGACTCCTCATTTTTGGTTTCTGTGTCTTTATTGCT
>JAGFMF010011862.1:782423-822451 GCA_019455555.1 Galemys pyrenaicus
TTGGGTATAGTCCTAGGAGTGGGACTGCTGGATCCTATGGAAGTTCCATTCTTAGTAGATTGAGGAACCGCCATACTGCTTTCCATAATGGTTGGACCATCTTGCTTGGTAGTTTGACCTCCATAAATTAAATGCTGCCTTTGGCATACTTAAAACAATGCTTAATTTTTTAAGACAAGTACCAAATGTGTATTGACTGAAATGAATGGGAAGCCAGGAAGCAGTTTCCTGATGAAACACAAAAGATTCTACTTTTTGAAAATCAAACTCTTTTTCCTACCAAACCACATTGTTTTGCTTGAGTATTCTTTGCACCAAGTTAGCTGACCTCTTATGCCAGTATATCTCCTTAAACACACATCAACACATCTTTGTTTTTATTTTTCTGTAGACAAGAAAAAGCTTAATTTCTCAAGCTATAAAATTTTATATAAGACCTGTACTAGCAAGTTTTGAATACAGAGAGAAGAAGAAACCAAAATAGTTGTTGGGTAGAGGATGGTGAGTGTTATGCAGATGGCCAATTGAAATATCTGTGGTACTTAGTGACAAACGTTAAGTACTGAAAAACAAGAGTTTTTGCTCCTGGACTAAGGTTCACTTTCAAACCAGTATAAGGATGGGAGAACACTAATGAAATTTCTAAGAGGTATGTAAAGAGAAAAAAAAATGAGTGAATATGATAGCTTTGGCTGGATTAAGTCAGACATAGATTCATACTAAGTCGAGAAATGCTTGCAGATTAATTTACTATTTTATCTAGATACTAAACCTAGTTTGTTTTTTTCCCAAAACACACATAAAAATTCTAACAACTTAGAATTATCTTAATTTGAGATGCTACTAAGGGATCCAGTTCTCTGGTCAATATTCCTTATACAATTCTGTTTTCCAAAGTAGTATTAGGAATCCCTTACACAATTCTGTGACTTTAGGAACAGCATTAGCAACAACAAAAGCAAAACAGTAAAATTGTATGCCAAAGTGACTTTGGCATGTTTCTGACCAATATAGATCTGTTTGTTTCCAATTAAATTTCCTTTTAGAATCATCAGAGTCTAAAGAAGGGTTTAAATCAAGTCATCATCATCTTCAGTGTCATCACTTCCACTTGAATATCTGTCACATGATAAGAAATTTATATCATGGGTGTTTAATAATTTCCCCCACAAAATTCTCATAACAATTGTCCTAGATGCATAATATATAACTTTGGTGTAAGACCTAATCCTTAGCATTGTTATGATGATTAAATGAGTTAATATATTTACTTTTAGTGTAGCTATGGCATATGTTACCTGTTGTTATTACTATTGAAAATAAAACAGAACTGCTAGTGGAATTTTAAATGTGTATTTTTTTTTATAAACAGGAATAAGAAGTAAATAAATGGAAAATTAAAAAAAAACAAAGCATAAACAATGTAGAAAAAAATTAAAAGCTCAGACCCTATAAGCACTTATGATTATTTTGTTATGAACAGAACCAAGAGCTTATAGTGATACACCATTTGACAACAATGCTAAGACAATTAGGTGAGTTAGAATCTAAGTTATCACAAAAAGGTACATCAAAGATTTTAAATTTTAAAACCCTATAATTGGTATGTGCCTCATTTTCAGAAGGAAAAGAGAAGCATCTTCATGTCTGAATCTCTTACTGCATATTAGAAATATAGAGGTGGCTTTTGGATTAACATTTTGAAATAGAAGATATTATCCATTATGTTCCAGTATAAGCTCCATAGAGCTAGGGAAGAAACAAGGGATCTTCCATGATTAAAATATTTTCTGTGATCAAGTAACCTTAAATTGTGGGTGAAGCATAGTTTAGATAGCACTTAATTCTGTGTTTATTTTATACTTTAACATTTATTGGATCTTTTAAAAGAATATATACACCCCATACTATACAGCTCATAATTAAAAAGGTTGCTGTCTCTCCCCAGAATTCAGCTACTTATATTTAATTTTTTCAGGAAGATTTCCAGTTAACTGAAGAAAATTACGATTAAGATGCTCATGTTTTTAAATATCTTCACAGTCTAATCAACACTAATATAAATATTTGAGAAGCATGACAAGAATAATTCACAACTTCCATTTTCTTTGAAGGATCTCAAATGTCTAATTGCTGTTAAATAGCTGATAACTATTTTTCTTATTAACTAATTTGACATAATAAATTGAGCAACAAGAATTGAAGTTGGGTAGAGAGACACAGCTACTTTGTCATAGCAAACTAGTTATAGTGGTGACATAGTCAAATATTTTACCTCTGTATTTGAAATCAAGTAAAATAGCATAGACTTCACATGCTGGGTTATTCCAATCGTAAAACACTTTGTAATTATTAAATTAGGATTTGTCACAGTTCCAAAAATTAGTATATAAAATTCAAAGCAAGGGCCTCCCTGCTGGTGCAGTGGACTAAGCAACGCACTAAGATGCAAACCACAGCCACTGGCCAGGGAGGGGACCCACATGGCTCAGTAGACCTCTCTTGCCTTGCCTGCTGCTCCCCTCAGCAGTGCATTTCAGTCGATCTGCCTGTTCTGCTCCCCCCTGTGCTCTGGTGGGTCCTCTCACCTCCCACGACTTTGGCCTGTGCCCCAGTGATTGTATGCATAAATAAATACATCTTTAAAAATAAATAAATAAAATAAAATTCAAAGTAGTAGATCAAACAAAACTGTTAGAACTTAGTAAGTTTAGTGAAATATGTCACATTGTAATACTAATTCTAATTTAATCTTTCCTGTGTCATTTTTCCTTGAAAATGCAATTTACCAAAACCATTAATAAATGCTAACATGCATTTCTCTTCAACTCATTTTTTCCCTGCTTTTTAAGCTTTAAATTTTAAGTTTAAGTTTTCTATGCTTATGGTTGAAAGATATTTTAAAAATAAGCATGGAATTATTTCTGGCTTTTATATGTATCATTCATTTAACTATTTAATACTGTGATTGATATCTCTGTCTTGTTGCTATATATATTTAAACCATTGTTCTCAGATCTATTAAGAAATGACTAAATTAGTTACATAACTGAGAGAAGGAACAACTGAAGTTTATAAAGTTGCAAAGTGAAAAGAATATATTGAGGTATTTTCAGCAAAAGGAAGTACTTGTCAATAATTATAATATATACATTAGATATAAACTGGTAGTAGTTTATATTATATATACATAAAAAATAAAAATAAACACACACACAAAATAAAAAGAGAATAACAATGAATCTACACAAAAATAAATTAATAAATGTAAGTGAATGAATGTCTAATCACCATTGGACTTTTTACAATGGTATGAAAAGGAAATGTAATGACCTATATAGAATTTCTTTAAAACAGTAATTCTAAATTAGTTCTTCTATGGTTTATACAATAATCAAACATTTTAGGTCTTACAGGTTCTAGTAAGTGACCACTTAAAAAAGACTTCACATAAGTAATATTAAAAGGGTCATAGCACAGCACACAGATGAAAAGGTAAATTAAAATAACTTTAAAGTTAAAACAATCATTTTGTAAGTTAGAGTGATCATCATTAAGTTTTGAAAAAAGGAACACAACAAAATTTTTTTAACAGTATTACAAATGTAGCTAAGGGACAGGATACTGATAAAAAACATGAAAGAGAAAAATAAATAATATTTAATAAACAGCTTACTTGTAGACATATAAGTGCAAAAGTAAGTCAATTAAGCTACAAAGTATTGAATATCACAGTTGTATGTCAAGTTCTTCACATTAAATTCATGTGGGGGAAGAGAAAGATTTGAATATTTAGAAACAAGTATTTCTAAATGTCAATTTTTGATGGAAGTAAAAAGCAATATTTCATATTACTTTTTAAATAGAAAACTATTTTAATTGAACACTATTCACAATAGGCAGACATGGAAATAACCTCAGTTCCCATTAATATGATTAGATAAAGAAGTTGTACTATATATGGGAATACTACTCAGCTACTAAAAAAAAATTAAAAATCCCACCATTTCCAACAACATGAATGATACTTGAAGGGGTTATGATAAGTGAAATAAGAAAGAGAACGAGAAATACTGGATAATTTCAATCATATATGGAATATAGAGAAACAAAGCAAATTGTCAAAGAAGGCGAAACAGAAGCCAGTCCTTAGACTTAACCAACAAAATGGTAGTTGCCAGAAGGTCATAGTTAGGTAATGGGAGATAGGGTGAAAGGAATGAGTAGAGGGGATTAAGTAGATAGACGTGAAATTGGTGGTGGGCATGATAAACCTATCATGGTATAAAGCTGTACATTTGAAATTTGTATTGTAAAATAATGGTAACTAAATTAAAAAAAAACACATTGGATACTACCATTTAGGAATCATTCAGGTTAATAATTGATAAGATATCACTGAATAGATTTCCTGGGCCTGGTGTTGAAGTGAGTGCTAAGGATGTAAAATAATATAAGACTTCACTATCAATATATGAGCTCATAGTTTTATAGGATCTCATAAGCAGGAGAGAATAAAGAGAAACAGCACTTTTAACCACAATAACAAATTTAAAATGACAGAACAGTCAAAATATATATAAAAAATAAAAAACATGCTAAAATACTGAGTGTGATTTTCTGTTGTTTATCACAGAATTCAAATTTGTTTTCTTGTGAACCTTCTACTCTATTAACTGAGATTACTTATGCAGACATGAATATTAGAAGAGCAAAATTATAAAACCTTTTGTGCATAAGCATTTTGCCTTTATGTGGCACATGGAGAGATTATATATATGTATATATTGTATATATAGTGATTTCATTTAAATATAATTAAAATATATATTTTGTAATGCTTTCAACCTTTAAGATGGATGGTTTTAACATTAAAAATATTAACTAAAGAATAAATGATAGTTAACAAAATTGACTTATGGGAACAGAGAACTTTTAATGGCTCAAAGGTATATCATATCATTAATCAGTGTTCCTTTTGTCCATCTAATATTTTGTATAATTCTTCTTTATTTTAAATGTAAATAACCTCTAAAAGTAACATGATAATACATTGATATTATTCACATAAATGTATTAATATAAAGTCCACTGAATTCCAGAAGACACAATTATTTTCAGACTGTACTAAATGAATTTCTCATGGCATATTTCTGTGGAAAAGTTACTTCTATAATTAATCTGTAATACATTTTCTAATTGACTCTCAGTATGAAGAGTATGAATGAATTTTGAATAAATGTTAGATACTGAAAACCATTGAATAGAACTTTAGCTTTAGGGGAAACAAAAAAGAGACATCATTTACATACAAAAGAACATGATTGGTAAAGTGATAAGAAGTCAAAGGGAAAATCTGTTGGAAATTTTCTGTCAATTTTCTATGACTGAGTTTCCAAGAATGCTAATTTGTTTATTTTTCCTCTTGATCCTTCTCAGACAGAATTTTGTCTCTATCCTTACAATTTAGGTAAATGCAAACTTATGTTTTTTTTTTTTTTTAGTAGTTGAAAATTTTCTTTAACTTTCTCTATAAGTGAATACCATCACTTCTATCTTCTTAATACGTCCAGAACCTGGCTACCTTCACTCCTCACTCTTTTCCATCTGGTCCTCGTCACTACTATCACTTATATGCATTATTACTAATATCTCCAGATTAAAATGGCCTCAGCTTGGCTAAAGCTTCTACTGAATTTTTCCTGATTACAGGTCCCTGATTTCCCTTTTCCTAGAGCATTTTTTTCTTAGAAATATTTGTCATTATAAATTCATTTTCTGTCCCTTTGAGATATAAATCTTTCCCCAATCTCTTGTTTCCACAACCCAGAAACATCTTTCTCAAAGACTTAATTGACATCTCTAATCCTTTTGGAATATAATCATCTAGAAAGCCGGGGTCCCATTGTTTATTGTCTGTGAGAGTACAAGATTTGCTTAGTCACCAGTTAAAAACACAGATGATCTAGTCACTCTAACTTCACCTTAATGCCATCTAGTGCTTCCTCACTAGCTGAGCCCAATGCTGGAAAATTCTCTTGTGTTTTAAGTGTAGCTGAGTTTGAAATTTTCCGTTAGAACAGTATTGTCTACTATTGGTGTACTCTTAAGTAAAACTTCCCTTGCCTTTTTAGCTCCACGTACTAGCATTTTCTCTCCAATTCACCTTGCTTTATTTTTCTCTGTAGTACTTATCACTGTCTTACTATATTGTACATATTTGTTTAAAATATTATCTACTCTCCTGAAGAACACATAACAACCTTTATCTTTGTGTTTCTGTGTGCATCTATGTATGTGGGTGCTGTTTATTTCATAGTTACTTGAAGAACATTTAGGACATAGGGCATAATAATCAGTAAGCTAAAATGAGTCAAAGTATTATTAAATGGGTTATTTTACTTCTGTCTACACTGAAATTTAAAGAAAGAAGTTTTGTCTGTGTGGTTACATGTGAGTTTCTACAGAAAAAAAATTTATGTTTTCATTCTGTTTCTCTGTATTACTGACTAGAACCTATACTATCCATAGAGTGAGCTAACCAAGAGAATAATTACTGTGGTAAGGCTTCAGAGGAATATATAAAACACACCACTGAACCTGTAGAGAAAGCATGTATCTTTTTGGAGAACTTAAACTATATATAGTTAAAATAACCTATTTTAACCATAATATCCATCTCCATATTCCCACCTTTGAAAAATTCTTATATACAATATGTGAAGAAATTAAACATGTCAGCACAATTTGTTTGTTCTAATCTAAACTGTGTTTTCCTCTTCTATATGAGCAAACTCTCCTATCCACCAACCTCCAACAGTTACAAAGGAAGCACATTTCTCTGAGGTAACTTTATTCACTCCTTTAAAAAAAATATATTTATGTATACAAGAGCTAGGGTACATGCCAGAGGTATGGGTGGGGTGGGGTGAGAGGATTCACCAGAGACAGAGTGGGAACAGAATGGGCAGATCGACTGAAATACACTTCTGAGGGGAGCAGGGGCCAGGCAGGAGAGTCTGCTGTGCCATATGAGTCCCCTCCCTGACTGGTGATCAAATTAGCACTGGAAGCCCCACAGTAGGCTCAACCCATCACAACATCAGGGAAGCCCTTATTTCCTCCTTTGAAAATATTCTTTCAAGCTCTCTTTAATTCCTTTTTGAAAAATGAGTCAGGTAAACATGTAAATAAAAATAACAAACTCCTCGAAGAACTTGTTCTTGAAATTAGCATTTTATTAGCTACATCTAGATAATTTTTGATTAGAGTTTTGTGATTTCAATCTGAGTGAAAGTTTTGTGTATTTTAGCAGTGTGGGACTTTACTGTGCTTTTTCAAACTAAGGGATGCAGTACCATCTTTCCACAATGAGAATATAATATATTACCTGGAAAGGGAAATGGAGTAAATTGGCTAGAAATGTGATTCTAATAAGAATTATATCTTATAGAAATCAAAATTATATATAAAAAAGGTTAGCTTAAAATGTAATAAATTTTACTCTCAATTATATAGGCTTAACTTTTTCTCTTCAAATAGGGTGCTGATAGAGCTGCTTTTTATCATCACCAGACACTATAATGGAGAATTTCCTAATCACGCATATTCTCTATTCTCCTTAACTAACAACAAACATAAGCTATAGATAAACTTCAATTTTTCTATGGTCATGGTAGCTCAGTTTTAAAATACTAGGTTTCCAACTAAAGAATCTTAGAAAATGTAACTTTGAAATTCTTCAGAAAATTTGATTTCTATTGACATTTCTCTCCAAAGATAATTATCAAATTTCTATAATTTTATCAACTACTTCCAATGAATATATGAAGACAGAAACTGATATGGAAATGACAGTAGTTGCTTTTTAAGAAAGTTTCACAAATAAAACAAAGAGTGATAATACCTACAGGAAGGCTGACCTAAGTTTATACAAACTCTTGAACTTGAAAATTACTTCTAAAGTCTAATAAAATACCATTAGTTTGAGTTCAGCATCAAGTCAAGAATGGTATTACATAGGAATTAAGGAATCATGATGGTCTTTTTGTAAATATTGAAAAGCAGGGTGTTTTATTCTTAACTTTCTATTCAGATTATAGAGGAAGACATCATAATTAGCATTTTGCAGAGATGTTTAGTAGAACATAATAGTCAATCTTTATAAATGTTATTAAATATTGTTTATCTCACTCTTGTAATGAAATAATTATTCAATTGGTGATTTAGTCACATTTTATATTTTGCTCAGTAGCATTTTATTTGTGAGACTTTTTAAAAAAGCAACTATTTCCATTTCCATATGTTTCTATTTTCAGATACTCATTGATGAAATTATAGAAATTTGATAATCTTCTTTAGTGATAAATGAGAACTGAGCTCAAACTTGGTACATATTTTAGATCTTTTTTAGGCATCAAGGATGTTCCTAAGAAGATACTAGAAGCTGTGATAAAATATTATAACATACGGTAATTTATTTACCCAAGAAAGATAATTATGCCCTTGACTGTGTGTAAGCAGGGTTCTCTAGATATCATCTTAGGAAGGAATATTTTTGTCTCTGGTTAAAGTCCCAATAAAAGAATAATCTCTGTCTACCTCTAAGTCTATCTAAGTCTTCCCAGAGAACAGAGATCATATTAACGATGATGTCTCCAAATCTCTATATCAAAGTTAGCTTTTTCTTCTAGAACATTCTGTGGACACTGCTATCATAACATTTATGCTGATTAATTCATCTACTAATCTACTCTGATAGCCAGGGTTGGGAGGTTGCTGAGAAATACTTTGTTTTGGTTTTGATGTTAATATGTGTATCATCAATACATAGTGTAGAATATGTAAATAACAGTTTAATAAATCTTCATTTAATAAATCACTTAAGAAAAAAATAGCAGCTTTCCTGATAAAGTTCCATATTAAAACTGGGTGAACTTTCATTTCATTTCTGAAGAGATAAACTTCTCCTTTTCATCAAATTAAGATACAATTACTTACAGTTGATTAGTGGCTAGTTTAAGAGTAGAACATTATTGTCTTATGGAAATTGAAATGCATTATAATCAAGAAATGTATTTATCAACAGATCTGACAACAGGACCTGTGAGCGCTATAGAAAGAAAGCTTAATTGAATTTTCTATAATAAGTAGAATTTTTTTTTCTCTCTGTCTTTTTTATTTTTTTTCACATTTTATTAAAATATTTTAAAATTTACATATACTTGCCATTAATTGTAATCCGCTATAGAAAGAAAGCTTAATTGGATTTTCTATGATAAGTAGAATAAGTAGAATTTTATTGGACTCATAAAATGTGACTGAATAGAAAAAGAAATAGAGGAATGGAGGACGGAAGGAACAATAAAAAGACAGGAGGAAAGGAGAGAAAGAGTGAGTTGGTGAGAGGGAGAGAGGGATAAAGGGAGTGAAAGATAAAAAATTTGAAGGCAAGAAAGAAAAATTGCATTAAGTAAATTCAGTGCAGCACCTGTGTAATGTAAGTGACAAACAGGTGTGCCATACCCTACACAGATAAGGCTTTCAGGGATAAAGTTTCTCTTCCCACTTTCATTTTATCATCACTGTCATGCCTATAACAATAAGCAGTTGGACAAATTGACAAATTTATCATTTTGACATGCAATTTTCTGGACCCCTTTTGCAAAGTCATGCTTAAGTTGTGAAGATATTTCCGTATGAGAATAAATTGATTATGATGTTTTACAGATATTATATTGGGGTATTTCTTTCCCCTTTTAAATCTTGTCCTATGTTTCAATTTTCTATGGGATTTTGATATACTTTGGATGATACAGTAATTATAATGAGTAAAATAGTTGGAAAACATATAACAGTACACTAAATTAAAGTGAGAAACCACTATCAATCTTTGTGAGCCTGGTGGATGTTTTAACAAAAACATATAGTAACATATAAATGCCAATTACTAATCAATCTTTGTGAGCCTGGTGGATGTTTTAACAAAAACATATAGTAACATATAAATGCCAATTACTAAACTTTGTATTTGGTGCATATTATCTGTTTTATCTGGATTAATATTTTGACATTTGTTTTTTGTGGTTCCATTTGGAGATGGGCTAAGGTAGTAAGTACGATTAAATGTAGTCATAAGTGGGGGACCCTATCCTTACTGGATCAGCCTAATGCAAGGCTGCCCCCTCCCTTCCAAGACCTGCCTTTCTATGTGGTTTAACCTCAGCTTCCCAGATGAGACCACTCCAGCTTCCTGCATCCCCTCAGCTGCTGGACCCCTACCTGCTGCTCTGGGCCCAGCTGTTTAATTATTGGACTGAGTGCTCCCTCAAGAACTTTCTATACCTTTTGTGGAACCAGTGATGCTTCAAAGATGGTGGCTTCCAATGCACAGCTGGGGGCAGAACAGCATCATCCTCAGAAAAGTTGATCAACACTGACACCAGGACTCCAGACACCCCCGTCCTCCTGGCTCCAGCCTACTCTGTTATCACCTCCTCCCTCACAGCTCCAGAAGGGTCTGCAGCTGACCCTGTCACAGGATCAAGGGCCAGGTCTGAGCCCCCATGGGAGGCCCACAAGGTCATCCCTGCCCACATTTCTGAGTTTATCTTATACAGCTCCCTCCGATAGAATTCATGTCTTTATAAGGACAAACAACAACAACAACAAAACACTCTATCCTCTTCTCTCTCTCTCCCAGATGTCCCCCTCTTTCCTGTGGATGCACAGATAAGAAGTGTGAGCACACACAGTGTGAAAGCACTCAAGAGACTCAGAGTGAAATTTATGGTGCTAACCCTTGATCTTGAATTTTTCAGCTTTCATAACTGTGAGAAATAAATTTCTACTCTTAATGCCACCTAGTCTATGATATTTTGTTTTAACAGCCCAGTCAGACTAATACAATGGCTATGCATCAGCATCATCAGTCTTGACCTCAGACACAATTCCTGGGTGGAGGAAATGCCCTCTCATTTTCATGGTTGATGAAAACAAGTGACACGGTGACCAGGTAATGTAGATGACGAACACCCAACACCAAGGGTCTTTCTACTTTTGTTTAGCCAGCTGACTGGCTCTTTGGGAAGCCACCTGCTCTGTATGCTGGAACCACTGTGATCTGAGTGGTGTTTATTTGATGAGTTTTACCAAAGCTGTTATGTACTTAGCTAAGCTGGAAGCTTCTACAATTGGCATTTAAGGCCAGCACTATGACATTGGGGTCAATGTGTCTCAAATTGAATTGCATGTTTTGATTCTAACATAAGTTAGTTCTGATATTAATTTCAAGGGAACAACCCTTACCCTGGACCCATTGGCTTCTGTCTCAAGAAAGGATTGGCCCTTTTCTATAGAGTATTCAAGGAAAATACTAATAACCTGTAAGGTATATAAACCAGTTGGGTGATCACTAGTAAGGAGGAAATGTTGTCATTATGTGAATTTCACACCTATGAAAGCATATGACACTCTGGGACCTTACAGTATACCCTTGATGCGTGTAATGCATAGGTTTATAGGAGAAAATGCCCCATGACTGCCTCAAGGTACAACAAAGGGATTAAGAGATTAATCCAAATTTAATTTAAACCAGATTCCTGAAATTCTATAAAGCAACTATTGCCACAAAGAAGGCTCTGAACCCTGACAGAATGATCTGAGTTTCTTTGGAGAAAGGGACTTATAAAATTAGCAAGGTGGAGTAGAAACATACTCTGAAGCAAAAGAGCAACAGCATAATACTAAGCATATTCCTACAGAGATACCTACCTAAATACGTAGTTGGAAAAAAATATCTCCACAAAGAGATCAATGATTTGAACTAATTGGAAATGGAAAAATATATACTAAATTTATCACGTAATAAAAATAATAAAAAAGGCACTCACTGACTTTTTGATCTTATAATATAGGTTTTGTATTTAACATCTGCTGAAATGTAGCATTTGGCAAACATTCATTGCTTGAATGGATACATTGTCTCGAATTACATTGTTTTTGGGAATCTCACTATATATAAACAAGGTACCCCTTAGGGAAGTTACCAAACAAGATAGAGAACAAATAAGAATGTTTCACATTAACGAACAGAGCTGTTGCTTTGTCTGAGTTTTCCATATCCATGGAGTCCAACGCTCTAGCAATGACCAGAGACTCTATCTAGATAAATTGTGCACAAAAATAAATCAAGTCCTTGCTACCTAGAACATAATCTGTAAGATAGGATTGCATGACTTTACCCATGTTAAAAAGTCCATTTTGACTATGATTGGTAGGATTATTATCCCTCCCAAAATGTCCACCATTCCTTAATCCCAGACCCTGTGTGTGTGTGGTTAGAAAGAATTAAGGTTACAGATGAAAACTGTGAGCCAATAAATTCATGAGTGTCCTTCAGGTTCTAACAGGGAATTAAAAGAGAGATCAAGTCAATGTGATGTGACCATATGACTCACAGTTTCTGAAAGTCATGACTAAATGGATCAAAGCATTGTGACTGGTACAGTCCTTCCAACACAATATAATACAAAAATATAAAGAAAAAATAGGTAAATATAACTTTCTACTCTGGACCCTTTTTTAACATCTGGGAATCACAAGCAATTGCACCCAGAAAGTAAAATACGGTAATAAAATAATTTTCTGCTTTTATCTGTTTATTTAAATGGGGGATTTTAAAATGATAAGATTTTGGAAGTCAATATCCATGAAAGGAAATCATGGTGCATTCATACACTCACAGGTAAACTATTCTTTATGACAAAATACAAACCTTTTATATAAAAATCAATACTCTCTTTATGAGACTGTTTATCAAATTAAAAACTGAAATTGGGAATACTTTGTGGGGAGGGGGAAGGAATGGGTTGAGGGCAGAAAGAGCACAGGGTCTGAGGTGATGGTGCATGGGTGAAATGGTGGTGGAAAATCCATGGGGACCACAATTGATGTAAAATATATATATATATAAAGAAGAAAAAGAAAACAACAGGAAATATATATATTTATATTTATATATAAAATAAAAAAATTATATATAAAAATTTATATATAAAATGTATATATAAAATAAATATATATTTATATATATATAAAGAAGAAAAAGAAACAACAGGAAAAAGCAAAATAAAAAAACAACAAAATAATAAAACGGTTTTATTAAAAATGGTACTTATTTATCAAAATAAATCATGAGGATATCACCTCCCAGTTCACACTACTTTTTTCCTCTACACATCAACTATAACCTAAAAATCTATAATTGTGAACCCCTATGATGCTGGACTAGTATGTTACAACTATCAGTTCTATAAGTCATGAACATGAAAACATTGGTGATTAGTTACAGAAATGATGCATTACAAAGTTATTTCTATGGTAATTTAGAAGAATAGTAAGAATATTTTACAAATGATGTTGATAAAAAGAATAGGCTACTATATTATATATTATGTTATATATATTATATATTATGTTATAATATATATATATACACATTGATAGAAATTAGCATTTGAAAAAAAGCAAACTGGGCCTCCCTGGTGGCGCATCAGGTTGAGAGCCACACTATGAAGCAGCCACAGCACAGCAGTGCAAGTTCAATCCCCGGCCAAGGAGAAGACCCACATGGCACAGCAGACCTCTCCTGCCTTGCCCACTGCTGCCCTCAGCAGTGTGTTTCAGTCAGTCTGCCTGTTTTGCTCCCCACTTTATCTCTGGTGAATCCTCTCACCTCCCTGGACTCTGGCCTGTACCCCAGCTCTTAAATGCATAAATAAGTAAAGCTTTAAAAAAAAAAAAAAACTCCAAAAGTTAATTTAGCTTACACTAAAAAATTAAGTCATTTAATATAAATTTTGTAATTTATAATGATTATCTTTTTAATATTTTATTACATGCACATTACAACATAATGATCACATTTTATTTTTTGTTCATGAAACAAAAATATGAGAAGAGTATCAGCTAATAAATAACACAAATTATAGACTACATTACTTTTAAAGATCTTACAGGAAAAGTCAATCCTATTAACATACACTATTACTTAAAGGAATTTATTACCTACATTTCTTTAAAAGACAATCTTTTTTTGCTGTTTCTAAAACTATTAGCACTGGGCTATTTTATCATGTTCAATCACTAAAGAAGAGACCTATTCTATAAAGTATAGTTTCCTAAATTAAAGTAGGAAATCAGGACTACTTTTTTGGTAAAATGCCTGCTGGTTTCTCATTTATACTATCAGAAAGGTGAACACTTCACACAATCACTCGTTTGATCATCTGCTTTTCATTAAAATTTGCTCAGATATTACCACATAGCAATCATGTTTGGATTTCCTTGAAGATGGGAATTCCTGCAACTTCCAAACTTAGAGAGGGTGTTGAAGGAACAATGTATGGATTTAAGGGGAATTTCCTTACAGTAGACCTCTTTTCTGCAGGGAAGATGATTCAAAACACCCAGTATATTCCTTTAACTACAGAACAGTACAGAACGCTACAGTCAGAAGAGCTTAATGTCCCCATACATATATACAAATGATAAAGTTTAGATTATAAATTAGGTACAGTAAGAAATTAAGAATAATAACATAATAATAACAATATATGCATGTTCTCCTTCCTCTTCTTTTTTTTTATTGTACATAATATTTTCAAACCTTGGTTGATCACAGGTAACTAAAGCCAGAAAAGGGAAAAAGTGGCAATTCTCATGCATCTCAGTGACTCTGAGTAACTGTATCCCTGGAATTTCTATCCATCATCTGAATAACAAAAAAAGAGGGTCAGTCTAACATTGAACTTAATGACAAGTGAGCAGTGATGGAAACTTAAGAAGATATTGTCTATCTAGGATTAAATTAAACCCAACAAACGTCAAACATCACTTAAAGTGAAAATCATTTCTTTATGCTCACCATTTTTGCCCATTTCCTTTATATAACTGTTCCTTATCTAAACTCACAAGAAATATGAAGCATTTTGTTTTACTTTTTGTTGTGAAATTTCCTAATTTGGGGTTACTCACAATCTTTAGCATTTTATCATTAGAGCTGGGTATAGCTGAGTAAAAACTTTTAAAGAGAATCGATATGTTTGGGGTAAAAGCTTTTGAAGACAGAAGCCAATGGAACATCATGGATAAATATTTGTGTAATCATTTGATACCTGATTTCCTTATAAAAGGGGCTGAACCTGGAAGCAGTTGTTACTGCTTTTCTGTGGAGGGTAATTAAAATTTGTCATTCATGCATAATAGGATAATAAAAATTCCTTAGGCACCTCTACTTTCTCATGTAAATATATTCCTGTTGATGCAGAAGTGCATAAAACCCTCAAAATTCTTGTTCTTTTCATTTTTAAGTGTTTTATGCATACAAGAGCTGGGGTATACAGGCCAGAGGCCTGTGAAAGGATTCACAAGAGACAGAGTGGGGAGCAAAATTTTGGATGCAGCAAAATACACTGCTGAGGGGAGCAGCGGGGCGAGGCAGGAGAAGTCTCCTGTGCCATGTGGATCTCCTTCCTGGCCAGTAGCTGAGGGAGGCTTCACAGAGCTGCACTCAACCCCTTGTGCCACTAGGGAGGTCCCTCTTGTTCTTTTCTTATGCTAATTATGATATGTTGATCAAACATCGGAAGATTATCACAAAAATACCAAAAAAAAAAAAAAAAAGGAATCCTGAAAGTGAAATTTTAAAAGTGGTCTATTTCCCTCTCTCAATCATTATTACACTTCTTTGAGAGCCGTTAAGACTATTAATATAAGAATAATATGGTAGGATGGGGGGGCATAAAAAGATACTGAGATAAAGCATGTATGTTCTGTAATTTTTAAAAAAAAATCATTTTTGACACTGCTTATGTATAAATTTTGTCACTTGGTGAAGACAGATTGTGTTATCCCCGAAGATTTCTTATTTTCATTTTGAGGTTGGTTACAGGAGTCCTGGATCAGACTTCTAATTTCCTATTTGGACTTTTATTTTTACTTCATTTTTCACTACAACTTGTATTGTAATATCTTTGCATGTTGGTGAGGTGTTTCTGGTGGCCCAGGGATTAAGTCTCAGAGCTATCAACACAATAGCCCGAGTTCAATCCCTCACCAGGAAGCTAATGCATATATGGCACAGCAGACCAGTCTTGAGGATGGTCCCCTCAGCAGTGCATTTCAGTGGATCTGCTTGTTCTGCTCCCCACTCTGTCTCTGGTGAATCCTCTCACCCCTTGCACCTCTGGTCTACATGCCAGTTCTTGTATGCATTAAAAAAATAAATAAATAAGAAATAAAAAAAAAAACATATCAGGCATAACCTATGAACTTCCTGAGTATCATAATAACCCTATACTTATAAAAAGAAGATAATAAATTCCGTAACTTTAAATTATAAAGACCCTTTCAGTTTTATAAATACTGTGAGGATTAGAAATGCAAATCAGAAAACTTGAAATAGGATCCAGGTGTCTGGCTATATTTCTCAATTGATCTCAATTTGTTAGATTTTCTTTAATTGAAAATCAGGCCTCTGTCCATATTAAGCCCTTTTCTCCAAGACTAATACTTCCCAACTAAGTTGATTCCATGCTCGGTAACATACTTTATATTCTAAATCACATGGCTACATAGCCAGAGCCAAATCGTCATAGGTAAGGGCTTTTCTAAATGGAATTAACTACCCTGAAGATTCTACTAAGTGTAATAACAACTGACCAAGTCAATATTAATGAATACATTAGTACAGGTGATAGCTCTATTATCATTTCACTCATGAAGGCAAACAATGCCTTGATCATTGTGTGTTTCTTAAATGGCACCTTTAATCTACATAATAATTACCTGCTTCCTGGAAGTATGTTCTAATCAACTGAAAGTCTAACTTCAGAAAATACAACTTTCTCAAAGAGAAGGACCCAATCCCTCACAGAGAGATAAGAAATCATGTATAAACTAGCCAGGGTCTGATAAAAAAATGTCAAGTTCATGTAGGTATCTAATTAATTTTGGTTAATGATTATTAGATACTTTACACAAGCACCGATTAGGGAAAAAAAAACTTGTCACTGTCAGCCCAGAAATTTCCTCAGAATGCTGGGAGACACCTGACTAAAAAGTCAGGTGAGTCATAAGCACAGGTCACTTTTTCTCTCATAATTTGAGTTATATGCAGATAGTGATGTCCATATCCTATTGTAATTATACACATTATTTTCTTTATCTAATGGCATGCTATATAGAATGTATGTTCACCACTGTGATTGGGTTTGAAAGTAAGTCAAAATGGTTACATAGACAAGTTTCTGTCATCAGTTCTATCAAAATGGCTATCAACATAAATTGGCATTTATTTTAAGGTTCACTAGAGAGAGGGAAGCTATCAGTATATTGCATGATGTAAACCGGTCACTGGATTCAGTTCATGAAGCTCTATAATGCTGAGTTAGATAGTGTGGACATCCACTCCAAAACTACGGTTTTCATTCTTATAGCTTTAGGAAGTCTATTTACCCGCATTTGAGCCTGTCTTCAGGAACTTTCCTTAAATGAAAAGAACTAGCTCACCCAAGATTATGCACTGTCCTGGAGTCCTCTCACATATAACCATTTTATGTGAGCATAAAGATCCAGTCCCCTAGTCTCAACTAGGTTATCCATCTCCCTATGGGATCCTGAGGCTTTTCTTGCAATCACTCCTATAATAAATTTACCCCTCTTCCCAATTTTGCTTCCCTCATTGCCAACAACCTCCTTGTAGCTACTGTACATTCCAAAGGCTCAGAGTCCACTTCCTAGGGAAAGTCATTCCAGGAGAGGCCTAGAGATTAAATTCTAAACTGGGATTCTGAGACAGATTAACCAAATTCTAGCTGGCAATAAAGATCTCTTGTAGTAAGTGGAAAACTGATAGGTTTTAGCAAGTAATTTCAGGGCATTTGCAAAAATTTTCACTCATGATGAGTTGGGATGAATATGCACGATTACGTAAAACATCTCAGCGTAAGTTTCAAGAGAAACATGAGTTACAATTGACAAAAAGAGAATAAAAAAGTATAAGGATGATTAATATAAAGTGGGTTGCTAAAGATGATTGGCCTCTTGGCAGCATATAAAGAAGTAGACGTCAGTAAGAGAATGAGAATCTGGACTAGAACTTATTATAGTTAAAGATATCTATGAGGGAATGTTGAATTCTCCACCTTGGTAGTTCTGTGCAACATTAATGAACCTGATTTAAAAAGAGTGGACACCTGAGTCCTGGAACGAGACAAATGGATTGACATGCTTGAAAATTTTACAGTCTGCTTCCTTCAACCTTCTGGAACTATAGAAGTTGCCCACTCCTCCTCATTAGATCAAGTGTCTGCTTAGTTGAAAATAAAGCAAACACTTATGACTAATGGAACACCTTTTTTTTTTTTTAAGATTTATTTATTTATGCATACAAGAGCTGGGGTACAGGTCAGAGTCCAGGGTGGTGAGAGGAATCACCAGACAGAGCGGGGAGCAGAAAAGGCAGACTGTCCGAAACACACTGCTGAGGGGAGCAGCGGGCCAGGCAGGAGACGTATGCCAAGCCATGTGGGTCCCCTCCCTGGCCAGGGGCAGGGATCGAACTCATGCTGCAGTGGCTGCTGTTTGCCTCATAGTGCATTGTTTAACCCACTGCGCCACCAGGGAGGCCCTGGAACACCTTTCATTGAGATACTACCTACTTCTCTCCTCCAGGTCTACAGACTTAGCAATTGGGTTAAGGGCAGCCTGCTAAGGAAAGAACATTTTTGAGTCAAAATGTGACAAGAGCTAGTCAATGTTTATGGGCAGGACAGGAAAGTCTGGCTGGCCCAGAGAATATTACCTTGATCATCTATGTCAATAAGTTCCTCTAATCATAATTCATGGGCAACTAGTAAAATATATATCTAAGGTCTTGGTGAGATGTACATGTTCAGGTAAGGCTGAACACTACAAACTTGAAGAAATGACCTCCTTAATTAAATTTGAAGTGGTCAGAGATATTCTGATAAAATCCATGCTAGCTTAAATAAAAAGTATTAAATCTTTCCTTTCACTGCTAGAAAGTAACACTGTGGCTGAGAGGTCTTGCCAAGTTCTGGAAGTAGCATATGCTATGGTAGTAATTACACTCAATCCATTTAGCACAGTATAGGTAAGCCCACCCACTTTAACTTGAACCAGACCTAGGAAGTGCTCTTTAGAAAATCTGACCTTACAGGTTTATATTCTTTATCTAATTGAAATCTTATATTACTATGTAATTGGCAAGGTAGATCTAATATGGAAAAAATGAGGTGTGGTGATCTTAGCAGCGATTTTAACACGTACGAACATACATGTTTGTGTGTATGCATGCATGTACATATGTAGGTGTGTATGTATACATATATTTATTGCATTATTTTTATTGATGTACAATACTGAGTATAATTTGAGTTATAGGTTCACATGTCCTCAGACGTATGTTAACACACTATGCCACCACAAAAACACACAGTCCTCCACGAGTGTCTATTGGATGCCCACTCCTTTTGCTCCCCACTCCTGGACTCTCCTCTGGTAGTCTCAAGAATTTCCATACATGACCTTCCTAATGGTAAATACAAGACTAATGCAAACTCCACATTACCCAAAATGTGAGTTATGACAGTATCAAGTTCAAGAGAAACAGTTTGGACTTCACTATATTGACTAATGACGATATCAGAACATACTAGAACATAAATGAACAAATTAGGGGTCCTAGACTAATCCAACCAGTACCTATTTTTACATTTTTTCATTGGAGCACAATCATATCTATTCATGTGAGTTGTATATATGTAATATACTATAAAAGCTGATTACAGTCAATACTTAACGGTCCAGGAAGAAAAATGAACTACTGTTGCCTTTGCAATAAACGTTTGCCCAATCATTATTCTACATACAGTTGTGGGATAATGATAGAAGTGTAGAATAAAAGAAAATTCTTAATAGTCTTCGCTCTGTTTGTAGTTACTGTTATATACCTACATAATGCCCACTTCAAAAATATTTGCTGAAACAATGTTGACAAAATAATGGAGCCCTGCAAGGGGGTCTGTAAGGAGTATAGCTATCATGAAATACTTATTTAGGGATACTTATTCTGAAAGTATTTCCCCAAATAAATTAGAGGAGACAATCTTAGAGATAGGGAATATCTCGGAATTCTTATGCTAGTTCAGCTGAGCTATCATATAGTTTGAGTCTCACAAAAAGTAAAAGAAAGAAACTAAAGAAAACATTCTAGAAGAAAAAAAGTTCATCACTTGTAGTTGAGTAGATATACATACATTTTTCACTTTACCTCTGTGGATTTGCAATCAACACTGTGTTTTTAGATGATAAGACTGTGTTAGAATTTTATAGAAAAATGCTGTTAATGACAAGTCCTACTATCTTTCTTTTCTATGGAATGTTGACTTACGAAGCCTTTCAGTTCAGAAATCAGTATTAACATCCATGTAAAATGTTCATTCCTTGGTGACATATAAATTTTATCTGCTTCTTGATGGTTTAGTTAGTGATTTAATTGATTCAGTTGTCTTTTCGTTTAAAACCCTCCAAATATCTTCTTAATCTTTTGGTCAAATTCAACTTCTATTATTTTTCTATGATTCCCTGAACTTAAACTTGATTGAATTCCTATATGTGTGAACTAGATCCTGCTGACACTACATGTACAATTCATTTTGTTTTGTTTTGTTTTTAAAGTAAAAAATAACAGCCAAGTAGCAGACAAAAATCTTCACATTGAATATGTGACTTGCTGTCTTTTTTCTGAATATCTTTCTTTCTAGGAATGAAAGAAACACCTAAATAAATTAATAAAAAAAGACTAATTTTTTGAGCATTAGATAAACTTTCTATTTTTCTTAATACATGTTTTTCTAGCAATAGATAGTATATAAATATATTTGTCATGGCAAAAACTTCATGATTTGAGTGTTATTTTCTCATGGATAAACAGAGTCTTGTCTTTCACGTTATTGATAGGATATTAGATCTCCTAACTGTTTACACAGTTTGTATTCCTAACTCTTCCTTACAAATTACTCCTCACAAAACAGATGTAATTTCAAAAGGAGAAAGTAAGATATTTGCAGGCCTAGTAAAAAGAACAGAATAATTTATCTTGGTCGTGGAGTACTACATTATCTTATAAATGCTAAAACATCCTTATTTGCTATTATTGTAAAATATTTATTTAAAGATAGCACATTAATTTCAAAAAGAAAAATTAATTCTATATCCTGCATTTTACAGAAGAGAAAATGATGTGTTACTAAAAATATTTTATTTAAATTAGAGGTTATCTCAATACAAGATATTAAATTTCAATACAAGATATCACAATACAAATAAAACAATCATAATCTGGACAATTTACACATCTGCTAAAGTAACCGAGAGTTAATGAAATGTAGTATAGCATAAATTGAGGTTGTTTTTTTTAAGTTATTTTACCCCCTGTCCTGCAATTTAAAGGTAATGAATATAGTTTATAGGATAAGTAAAACATCTTAAATAAAATAAACTTATTTTCTTTAGCCAAAAATGTTATCCTTTAAAGTTGTGACACAAAACTAATGTGATAAATAATCATGAAAGATACACTTACAAGAAAATAAAAATGTCATATCTAATAGAGGTACTATGGATGCATCTCTATCAAGGTATACAATTAATTGTCTTCTTGCCCATCTTTCAGGAAACTTCTTTTTGGAGAGCTATCAAATCAAGGAATCCAGAGAGAGGGATGTTCAATATAGTCAAAAACAAGAATATATATTTAAAAGCTATGAAAAATTTCACTATGCCACAACATAGTCTTTGCCATAAAATTATAAACATATTACATATTTTATCTGTTATATATTTTATATGTAATATATAGTTATATAATGGATATAAATTGGAGCACAGCCTCACTACACCCAGGTATTTTATCATATATATATAACTATATATATATTAGCAAACAATGATTCTTTTTAGTTACACTATTATCTTGGGCTAGAAACATATGAAAGGATGTCTTGAGCTAATAAGACGTGTCTAATTGAGTTTGCTACTTCTAAGGAGAAAGCCAAGACAAATTATAGAAAGCAGGAGGTGCCCATGTCCTAAGGATAAGTAAGAATTTTCAGTCTCAAATAATATTAAAGAATGTGCTACAAATATAAATGAGTTTGATTTTTCTTGAAACTAAATATCAGTAGTCAGAATTAACAAAAATAATAGATTACTTAGATTCAGAAGCAGTAATTTAATATCTGCCATTGTAAATTCCATTATAACTAAACTCCTAATGTTTTCAACTTGATTTGGGTGTTTCTCTTAACTAAGTCTCCAGTTCACTCTGGATTTTATTAGAATGCAAATATCGGAGTGTTTTGAACTGCTGTGACATGAATACATCTTGTTCTCCAACAGATATTTTTATGATTTCCTTCTTTTTCAGTCAGACTAAATTGGTCTCAAAGCTACTACGAAGAATAGATGGAAAATGACATATAGGAGGTACGACAGCCACTCAGAAACAATAGCATTTTTCCACATTGGCAGACCTCAAAGGAACTATAAATGTCACCTCTAGCAGAGATACTATTTATTACAATATAAATCCAGAGCAAAGACTCACCAAAATAAGTTTTGTTTTTTAAATTGGCACATGCCGGATCCTCTTTTCTATGCACACACAACTCTCATTACCTCTCCCACGACATACTTTACAGAATCACGGCAGCTTCACAGAATCTCTAAAACTTTTGCCAAAGTCAAAAATACTGTCAAGATCTTTGAACTGGAACTGATCCATCTGAAAGTCATGTTGACATTTATACACCCTTGTCAGTTAAACAGACTCTAGAACTTTTATTGTTTCAAAGTTACATTTGTTCTTTATTCTCTAATGTTTCAGTTCTTTGAGACTTTTGCAAGTAAGAATTCTCATTTCTAGTTGAAAGAATTGCATAATTATGAAGAAAGAGAATATGAAGAAGATTGATGTACGAGATCATCTTCAAGTGACAGGAAAAATAGGGCATGTTGGCAATTATGTGTTTTTAAATTTCATAGAAATAAGTTGTGTGGAGGAGAACAAAAAGATAATTCCAAGAAAAAAGTGTTCATTTCTGTAGGATGTTGACTTTAAGGAGGGAGGTGATATGGGATTTAAAATAAAAAGAAAAAATAACCTGAAAATGATTTAACCATGTATATTTTGTCTATTAAATGGTGAACCTCTGTTTATAAACTAAGTCATTGTGATGTGATTTCTTTAATAATGCTGAATACCAAACTCACTGATTTCATATGCTTTAACAAAATGATTAATTTTAAATCATTCATATAAAATTTGAATCCATCTTTGTAAGATTAATTACTATTAGAATTAATTACTAATTGCTAATTACTTAGTAATCAATCAGTAAGTACTAATAGAACTAATACTATTTACAAAACTCAGGAAAAGTTTCTTGTATTAATCCAGTCATGATAAACTTCATTTTCTCTTATTAGAAAATTGATAATTTCTGGGCCTCCCTGGTGGCACATTGGGTTAAGCAATGCACCACAAAGCTAACCGCAGCCACTTCAGCACGAGTTCGATCCCTGCTGCTGGCCAGGGAGGGGACCCCAATGGTGCAGCAGACCTCTCCTGTCTCATGCACTGCTCCCCTCAGCATTGTGTTTCAGTCAATCTGCCTGTTCTGCAACCCACTCTGTCTCTGGCGAATCCTCTCACCTCCCTGCACTCTGGCCTGTATCCCAGCTCTTGCATGCATAAATAAATAAATCTTTAAAAAAAAAAGAAAATTGATAACTTCAATCAAATTTGAATGAAAAACTGTCCTTTTTTAAAAAATGTGATAACTCTAATTCCAAAATATAAGCTTCAAACAACCTAAAATTTGAACTTTGGTGAAAGTACTTAATGATGCATATAAAGAAACTCCTCAGAAATACTATTTTATATATATAGCTTTAATGAGTATTTTCCAAATTCATAAATAATATAATTTTCTAATTATATGAGAACTTTCTAATAACCAGATTTTTCACAAGGTTGGTGAAAGCATTTAAAATATTTCTCATTGAAAATGTTCATGACAGAAACTGTGGATTTATATCAAATACCATCTTCCCATGTCCTTTTCCCTTGCTACCTCACAAAATTAAAAAAAAAAAAATTGCTCTCTCAATTTTCCTAGGACTTAACTGTCTGTTTTGCACTTATAGCTATAGAGATACTAGAGTAAACCTGTGAAATATACTTATTTTCCTCTGGTAAGTGAGAAAGCATACATGAAGAGGTCACATCCCACCTCCTTTTCTCATTTTTCTGCTTTCTCTCAAAACTCTGTCTTTACCCACAGTTATATAAGTACATGTGATTTCCACACATCCAAGGGCCACGAGATAAAATATGAAGTCAAGGTTAAAATGGTTGTTGAAAGACTGATCAAGTGATCATCTACTTCACATACCTTTTTACATTTTTCAATCAATTATTTCATTAATTTAGCTAGTGAACTGCCTGCATTGATAAATTACTTTTCTTTTCCTGTTAATCACTCCTAATTATATGGGCTTGGGTAATTATTAGATTTCAATCTAATTTTTGTTATTAATAAATAATATAATTCTACTTCAGTGTCTTGAGGAACAGAAATTACATTCAGAACCTCCAGAAAATTAGGAATTAACCTATATAGATATGTATGTCTACAAACACATTCACACACAAATATAAACATACAACATATATAAACATTCATACACACATATATTTTACTGCATTTGAATTGTTACGGTTTTCTATAAAGTCTATAAAGTCTATAAAGTCTATAGAGTCTATAAAGACTCTGTAAAACAAAGCAATACACTAATATCTTCCCAAGGAAAAGATCTCCACATAACTTTCAAACAGTGACAGATTGTTATTTTAAGAAACTATTCTATACATTTAAATATTTCAGACAAAAACAAAATTAGAAAAACTGTAACAAATGAGAGAAGCTTCATAGTTTCTAATAGTACTCATATTTTCTTCATTTCTCAGAATATGTAGTTTTTAAGAGTAGAGAACAGTAAAATGTTCTAGTATATTGACTTAAGTTATTAGTTGATTGCATGTTCATATCAACCAAAGTTTCCTAAATCCTTGGATTTAGGGAAATTTGTAGGGGACTTTTCTACCATCAAATTAACCCATCTACCAATCTTCTGTATATATTTTTTAAAAACCTGACAATTATTTATCTTTGGTAAAAATCTGGATTTTTGAATCCTGATACTGCCTGGCTTACAGAAGGTTCTAATACAAAAACAAATAGAAATCTTCAAAAAGTTAGCTTTTTTCTATTTACTCTACTCAAATTTTACTTTTAATTGAATTTTATCTTGATTCATAGAGTATTTACTGATACAGTCAAAGGATATGTAGGTAACTTATGGCAAAAGAACATGATAAAAAGAAGTAAACACTTAACATCTTTCAATATGCATCACACTATTCCACGCAAACAATCTTCCAATACCTAAGTCACTGACATCTATAAAATTATCTCTCTCTCCTGAGGTTGTAAAGGAATACCACTTTTAAAAACAGAAAATAATAGAGATTCCATATTGAGTTTCATTATTTGAGTTATTCTCCCAACCTAATACAGATTTCATGCAGAAAGGATAATGTAATATCAAGTGGTTATGAGGAAGTATTAGTGGTAGAAAAATATTCTGGATGTATAGATGCAGACTCCAATTTCAATAGCCAAATGCTCATTTTGTAATGCAATAAGATTTGAGCAAAGAAAGATATAAGAAGCCCTACATACCCTCTTTTCAGAGTCTCATATTTTTTATATTATAAAACAGAACGATTTTGTGTGACGATATCCCCTAGGTTTTGGGAAACTAGAAACTTACTTAAGATTCCACATCTATACTTCTCCAATTTATTTCATAGCTCCTGGTTGTCTTGGGGAAACTTCTGATTAAGATAGAAATAGAATTCTAAAGCAGTTCCATTTCTTTGTACCTTGTAAGTCTAGAAAATGTTACCTTCATGTTTCCAGTAAATATACTGGAAATCAACATGTTATTCAAAACAAAGAGCAACTTTATTGCTGTTACACAAACTGAATTTTATAGCTGTTACACAAATCCAGTGTGCAGAGTTCCATAAATCAGTTGACACTAACACAATATAGGAGCGAGATTCGATGAAGAATCCAATGGAAAAAAAAAGATGACACATTATCAAATGCTTTGGGTGACACCATCAGATACAACAAAATCTCATCTCTGTAAGTAGAAATGATCTATTAATCTCGAGGAAATCTTCCTTATCCAGGTTTCTTACAAACTAGCTTTGTGAAACTGAACAGAGAGTGGCCTCTTTGAACCTCACTAGACTCTGTTCTAATGAGAATGATTATACTGTCATCTCTAGAAATGAATCAACAACAGGAACTCCAATGACAAAACTATGCTAAACAGTCTGTGAGAAGTATTAAAGTGTCCTTAAAATTGTCACAAGAGTCTGGTGGACACTGAGATCATTTTATCTTTATGGGACTGGGAGAACCAAGCCTTCCCCAAGGTAGTCTGAAAGGCAGAGGAACAGAAGCAGGCTAACCCACTGTGGAACCAGCAGTGTTAAAGTGTCAAACAGTAAATGAGAAAGAAGAGCACACATGGGCAGAGAACTAAAGCCATATTAGAGTTCTGTTTATTAAATAAAGTTTTCTATACATTGAAAAGAGTTTTCTTAGAGAAGATAGGGGATAGAAACAAAGACATACTGGAGGAGCCTCGCTGGTGGAGCAAGGGGTTAAGTCACAGCACTCTGAGGCTATCCATAACCATTGCAGCACGAGTTCAATCCCTCTCGAGGGAGGTAACCCACATGGCACAGCAGACCTCCCCAATCTCCCCCGCTACTCCCCTCAGTGGTGTATTTCGGCCTATCTGTCTGTTCTGTTCTCCACCCTGACTCTGGTGAAACCTCTTACCACCACCCCTGAACCTCTGGCCTGAACCCCAGCTCTTGTATGTATAAATCATTTTTTAAAACAAAACAAAGATATATTGGAGCAGATCTCTTGAAGACTGACTGCCGTGGTGAAGCCACCATTATGACAACGTGCTATCCATATTTTCTTATCTCTGACTTAGAGATACAGAATTTACAGATATATAAAGTACTTTTCTATACAAGGTACTTCTGAAGAACATTCAGTGTGTCTCTAAGAATTGTTTAAAATGACAAGAGTCTTGGGCCTCCCTGGTGGCACAAGGGGTTAAGCACCATACTTTGAAGCATCCTCAGCCATGCAGCATGAGTTTGATCCCCACCAGGGAGGGGACCCACATGGCACAGCAGACCTCTCCTGACTTGCCCATGCTCACCTCAGCAGTGTATTTTGGTTGATCTGCCTGTTCTGCTCCCCACTCTGTCTCTGGTGAATCCTCTCTTCTATTGATTGTGCCTCTCGCCTATACTCCAGCTCTTGTATGCATAAATAAATTTAAAAAATCTTTAAAAAAATATGACATGACTCTTTATCTTCACAAGAAAGAACAAATGAGAAAAATACTGGTTTTATGGTAGCCAACCCATGGTTTACTAGGGTGGAGTGAGTGCTTGTATTATTATTTTAATGATACTCTGAGATGAAAAGTATGCAAGATTTAACATTAATCTCTACTAATGATAACTTTTGCATTATCAAAGTCCTTTCAAAAACAAAATCTTAAATTCTCTTTACAGGGAATGTCCTTAAATTGCCTTTGGCTTTAATAAAATCAGAAAATTCAATATGATAAATAGATATCTCAGATTTCAATTTTCTCCTTTTGACTTCTCTGTCCAAGTTTTCTAAATTAGAAGTATTCATATTTTTTTAAAGTTTGTATTATTTCAAAACCTCTCTTGGAATCTGGAAACAAAATATAGAATAACCAATGAGATTTTTAACTGCTGCTATTCATACAAAAAAAAAAGATAAAATAATGTAGCTGATCATTTAAGTGGTATTGGGGGAAGCCTGAGATCCTGCTCAGTGGCCCTCAGAAGTTTCATTTCTATAGTGATAACAGGGATATTATATTGTCAAGAGAACCAAAAGGCAGTGGGAAAAACAAAGCAGCAAATTAGATGTATTATAAAGTAGCACCTGAAACGTTTATCTTTCTATTCCCATTATATCACATGTTTGTTTATTCAGGTTTTTATTTCTAGTTATATAAAAGGAAAGGATCATGATAATGAAGGTTACAAAATAAATATAAAATGTTTTAATCTATATTATATGGGATATCTATTATCCCTATCCTGTATTTGTTTATGGTAGATTTACAATAAAAACTAATGGTTGATAATCTAGAGCTAGGTTCTTGACAAACCCATGGAAACCCATTACTCAATGATGAAATGGGTATAGAAAGCTGAGAGTTTATGCTAGGGAGGTCTAATATGACAGATAGGAGAGACAGTGACAACCTGACTTGTGGAACAACACTGAAAAATAAACCCTGTAGAAGTATTTGGTTGAATCTATCTATTCACTGTGGATCCTCAATAATACTAAAGGGGTAAGATAAAAATGCAGATGACATGATAGGAGGATAAGATATGAAGTCCCCAAGCAAAACTTTAACAAATACATAATAAAATTTGGGCAGAGAGGGCAGTGGGATAATGGAAAGAGGCCATTTTGAAGTTCAATTTCTTATAACACATCAATTCAACAGAAGGGATACAGAGTCACCCTGATTTTCAGTTGGCATGTAAGGACATGTGCCTCAATCCTGTCAGACTGGATATTGATGAAAAACACAGTCCATTTAAAATGGAGAAGTGATGTTACCATATACTTTCAGACTGTATCTGAAATGGTGCATAAATTTGGAATTTCTCAGTGTCTCAAGAAAGAAATCAATGCATCTATATGAGAAGGACTGAGCTAATATAGCTACCATATAAACAAATTTTATTAAGTTAAACAATATTTTTCTACCAATATTTAAATGTCATATATTACTATTTAATATGCTAATTTATTATTTTACACTACTATTCTTTCCTTCCAGAACTTGCAAGCACATATAAAATACATAATATGTTTAGTATTTTGTTTGTATCCTCTACCCTATGAACATCCTGCTTGCTCTTCCTAGTTACTCCCTCTAGGGAAGGAGGCAGCATGTATACAAGGAAATAACATAGACTTTAGCTCTATAGATTTCTATAGATTTTGTTTTGACTTTTAGTCTGGGTATATGACTATAGTCTGGGTATATGATTATATAGTCTGCTATATGATTGTAAGGAAAGTGTAAACGTGGCCAGCTATTGGAAACTGATGTCTAGCATTGTCTCAGATAGATTATATAAAATAAGGTCAACCAACAGCAGTCAGAGAAATTCTGTATTGTCACTGAGAAAACTTGGTCACAGAAATAATAGCAAATGATTTGCGCAAGAAGAGATGGAGCTGTTACGAAACCCAATATCTAAAATCTTGAGTATTTTTTTGTTATTGTCATTGTACTTACTGCTTTTAGTCTTAAGCAGGCTGAAGGTAATGATGACTGCCTCATACAAACCAGATAAAGCAATGCACATAGAACGCTTGTGAAAGACAAAATATTAATTCCTTCCCAAAGTCTTCTTATCAATGATAACAATTTTTTAAAGATAAGTGGAAAACTGACAATCTACTTAAAGTTACCCTTGATTACTTTTGGCATGTTCCTTAAAAACATCTTAAAGAGAGCAATGCTGGTTTAGCATTTATAAGCTTGGAATATTATATATATTTTTTCCTAGAGTTGGAGCAAAATTAACATTTAACACTTCAGCCAGCTTAATTTTTAATCTTCAAAATAACATAGAATTTATTTGTCCTGTCCACATATGTGTATCTTGTTGCAAGTTACACATTTAAGAATATTTTTCATATGCACTGTCCTCATCTGGCAAAGACTACTGAAATAATTATATTATGCTGTAATTAAAATTATTTATTTTATACCTTTTCTTAAAATTTAATATTGTTATTGATTGAAATGACACCATTGTGAATTCAAAGTGTGTTTCAGATTGCATTTTATGAAGATATATAATTATCTTACTTTTCTTTTTTCTAGACACCTAGCAGCTTATATGTAAGTTGATGTATGTAAGTTTGGGTACATACCTTATATGTATTGTGCAACTTGTCACATATAATAGCTGTGTCTTTTGTTCCTAGATGCAATGGTTTCCTATGTGCCCTTGTTGTCTGAGTTTGATCTTTTATGACACTGAAATTCTTTTTGTTTATTCTTGACCACATCTCTAATATCTCTGTAGGTCAGAACAGTTACCTTTCATACTGTCAGGTATATGTATACCTCAAAGCCATTCTTAACCAGGTATGGCGATTAATATAACTTTTCCAACACTTTATCTCAGTGTTTAAGACCGATCTCAGTGTTTGAGAAACATCATTTCATGATGTTTCTGTGAACTTAGTTAAATCAATACAGGGACTGCACAAAACAATCCAATGGGATTCCCATTTGCAATTCAGTCCTTGTGCCAGTATTTCTAATTTTACAAAGTCTTAAGTTGTAGGCAATGAATTAAAATACTGTAGTCTCCTTGAAGTTTCCTGAAATGATAGATTGCCTCATATTGTTGTAAAATAAAATATTTATGACCCTCTGCTGTACAGAGATTTTGTTGAAGTGCACTTTGTCTCCAGAAAGTATTTATACAGGAATATACAATCTTCTCTAATGGTTTCAGACCATATGCGTAACTTCTCTTTGATAACTAAGGGTCCCTTTGTCCTTAGAAAAAATCCTCAACCTCATTCTTCCAACAGGTGCATTAGTGCTGGAAGACTGTCAGGTAGATAATGAAAATTCAGTGACTTGAGAAGGCATGTCATATTTCTGAAAATGATGGAAAGTCATTTCCCATCTCTTTCCCAGGGTGGATGTCTTATTTTCCTGCCAATCTCCCGGCATCACATTAGTCACACATTGTTTGATTTGGTCAGATTTGTCAAACAAATGATTTTTATCAATTATGTGACAGTTTATATTGTCCAAACTTGTCATGAGCCCCAGTGATTTTTAGTATCTTTTTGAAGATATATATGCCCTCGATCTACCACAACAGCTCAATTAAAGGCCCAGGAGTTCTGAAGAAACACAGATGTCTAGAGAAGCTTTGTCCCACTTTGCTCCACTGGAATAACTGTTATTCATTTCTTATGATTTTAACAGAGTTTATTTTTTTTTAAAGATTTATTTATTTATGCATACAAGAGCTGGGGTACAGGCCAGAGTCCAGGGAGGTGAGAGGATTCACCAGAGACAGAGTGGGGAGCAGAACAGGCAGATCAACAGATATACACTGCTGAGGGGAGCAGTGGGCCAGGCAGGAGAGGTCTGCTGCGCCATGTGGGACCCTCCCTGGCCTGTGGCAGGGATCAAACTTGGCAGGGATCGAACTCATGCTGTAGTGGCTGAGATTTGCTTCATAGTGCATTGCTTAACCCACTGCACCACCAGGGAGTCCCTTAACATAGAGTTTAAATATATCCTCTCTCTTTCTCTTTCCAATTCTACTCATCCTCTCAGACTTAGGAGAACTGCTTTTCATGTCTGACCCTCACACACTCTATATACACACATATCATGGTATAATAGCTTGTCTACCTCCAAAAGGAAATTACAAACTCAATGGGAAATTTTAGTTGTTCATATAAAAAAAATCAGGAGTCTAAAGGAGTGACATATATTAAGCTATGTTATATAAAATGAGGGCTTCTTTACATTTGCTCTATTGTTTTTTTTTTGGGGGGGGTGCCTGCCTGGAGTTATAATATAAACCAGAAAGTCATTTAATACATGTTTTAAGGATGATGCTCACTGATCACGTACTATTCTTCATTTAATGTTTTTCTATATCTTCTGCACTAATTTACCTAATGCATGTTTCAAATCTTCTAATAAATTCTTCACATCATTCATAAATCTGTTCATTCCTTTTATTATAACTTTATGTTCTCAATGCTCTTATTTTATATGTGTAATACCGTTACTATGTATTTTTTTAATGAACTTATTGGAACTGAAGAAGTGTGAGTTCTGTGAAAAATAGCATCAATTCATTAAGTGAAGCTACCTATTTAATTATATTATAAACCATATTGAGATTTTTTTTTCAAATTTACTAGTGAGCTCAGGGATAATTTACTGAAACAACCTAAGAACTATTCAAATTAAAAAAAAAAACAAACATTAAGTACGTGGAAACCTAAAGTAAATGACTTATGTTAATATATTATACAGTTCACATGGCAACTAAAATCTTATGAAATGTATAATACATTTTATATTTAACAAATTTACAGAAAACACTGAATATCAATTTAATACTTTATATAACTATATAGGGATATTGAAAGACTGAATATGGGAGAGACAATAAATAAATTTGAAAATAAAACTAGTAAAGGAAAATATTTAGAGATACTATCTAAAATTTAAAGAATCATTACATATTCATTTTAGTGTCATTTGGCAATAAAATTATTGCTATGAGAAGATAATACCTAAATAACTTAATTTTCAAAATTAGTATGCAGAGAGGGTGCCTGGAGTCTATGAAGTTGGAAATGGATCAGAAGAGACAGCACATTTGTTAAGACTTATAATACTAATAGTATTAAAATAATCAAACTATATTAGAACAATTAAATTTTAATTAAAATACAGGCATCTATTGTCTGACTTTAAAGATGTCAGATTTTAGTTCAAAATATTAGTTGTATATATTGTAACAGCTGAGTTGCCATCAGGAAGATTAGATGCATATCTGATTTCTGAAATCTAGAGGGTGTGTGTGTGTGTGTGTCTATGTGATGTTCAATATAAATGGAAAAGTAGAAGATACACAAAAAAACTCCTTCATGGGCCTTCTCATCTATTTATGATTGTGTGTGTGTGTGTTCATGTGCACTGTCTAAAAAGGAAGTTTGGTGGTGTATTTGAAGAAAGGGCACAAGGGCCTGATGTGATGGTACACTGGTGAAATGGTGGTGGGAAATCCATGGGGACCACAATTTATGTCAAATATATAAATAAAGAAAAAAAATCTACTAGCTATATATTTATATATTAATTTTGATTTGGTATATTTAAGCTCCTTTCACAATAGCTTTTTCTCCCTTGACTGTTCTCCTTAATTCTTCTCTTCATTCCTCTTCTAACTTCCATCATTTCTTCTTTCACTTTCTTCCTCTACATTTTCACCTCCCCACTATTTTTCCACTCTCCATGCTTTCCTCTCCTCTTTCCCTTCCTTTCCATGTCCACCAACAATGATGCCTCTGGATATTGGGGTAGCAAACTCCTCTTTCCCTTCCTTTCCATGTCCACCAACAATGATGCCTCTGGATATTGGGGTAGCAAAACAGCAGACACTTTTCAGCTTTTATCATGGCAACTAACTAAATTGCAACTGTGAGAATTTCTTTCCAGAGAGCTAGTGTGAGACAATCTATCCTCACCCAGCGCACCTGTCACACTTCTTAGCCTAAGTGACAATAATGTTTTTTCAGATGACAGCCTGTTGATAAGTAATCCCAGGTCCAAGCTACAACTCAGATTTTAATTAACCTGATTAAGACGGTTGCACAGGACTCATTTTTTTTCTTCCTTTGATCAAGTTGTCATTATCTATTTGGATATTCATCTTTTTTTCCCTGTTAGTTACTAGGCAGGATGTATCACATAGAGAAAGAGGTGACACAAGGCTTCTACTTTTATGTTGCTAATAATGTTTTCTGCTGCCATTGCTTCGCCCATGCATAAAAGGCAGCAGCATCCTAGACAAGTTTGAGATCTAAGAGCATAATTATGACTTACAAGTGTCAAAAATCATTTGCACAGAGCATGTGGAGATTCATGGTTTCCAAACAGCCAGGATTAAGAAGAGTGTACTCTGACTGATAAAATAAAAATACTCTACACCAATGGGAAGACTCTGGCATGCTGTGGCAGAATGCCTCATAAAAGTGTTGACCTATAAGAACTGCAGACTCCAAGTCTTACCAAATACATGCTGCTTTAAATATTTGTGGCAGAAATTTAGTAACCGTCCATATTATGTTCAACATGCTTGTCATTTACAGGTCACTTTGAATACTTCAATAATGAAGAGAAGAGAGTATAATACAAGGATTGGGATTTGATGTGTATTCCTGCAGTAGCTTCAAACTTTGGTGTCATGGTTTTGTTTTGTTCTGCAGCTTTTTTGATTATTTTTACTAAGGGATCACATGTTAAATTCAATTTGTGATTATCCTTGGATCATTTTATATATATATATACACTATCATAACTAATTTTCATGTACTTTTTAAAGACTTATGTGTACATTGATTCAAATATTTGCATGAATTTATGTATAAATACATTTATACAACTATATCAAATAACACTGGATATTGATGAAATTATAATGGAATAAATGTCCACTAAAGCAATTGATGGGAGGCCTCCCTGATGGTGCAAGGGGTTATATCTCAGCACTGTGAAGCTATCAGCAGCCACTTTAGCATGAGTTTGATCCCCGGCTGGGAAGGTGACCCACATGGCCCAGCAGACCTCTCCTGTCTTGCCCACTGTTCCCTTCAGCAGTGTATTTCAGTAGATCTGCCAGTTCTGGCCCCTCATTCTGTCTCTGGTAAATACTCGTACCCACCCCCCGCCACACACACCTCTGGTATGTACCCCACTTCTTGTATGCACAAATAAATATTTTTTAAATAAAGCAATTAATATGGAAATTATTTTAACTGATAAAATGTAATATGAGACAATATAGGAAAATGTTTAACCCCATCATACATTGTAAGATGTACTTATTTTAAGATGCATTATAGACCTACTCATAAAAATGTATCTCTACAATTTGGGCATGAGTAAAAATTTCTTGGAGAAAAGAGCCTAGAAGAAATAGTGTTAAAAATAATAATAATGATTATATAATGATAATGTAAATATTAAATGATGGTATATAAAGAATAGTATTTCCAATTTGTCAGTCTCTAGTTTTTCAAGTAGCAATCCAAATGGCTAAGCAATTAACAATAAAGCAGGTAAATAAAAATAAAACAAGGTTCAAAGGAGAGTTTTGGTCAAAGCTATGGCCTGGAGTTCTGTCCACTGAGCACAACAACCAGGTCCATTTTCAGTTCTGCATAACAGAATTTGAACAGGTACATCATTCCAATGGATAATGCTGTGTTTGTTTAGATGAAGCACCCAAGAATTAGGTTCAGGCATTTCAGACAACCTTTGTGAATCCAGGGTCCTACTGAGGTAGAAGAATTGTTTCTAGCAATAGAAAGGAGAGCAAAGTGTACCCGAAAGACATAGCTGCCACTTTTTCATGTAAAGTCAAGATGTTAAAGCCCAGTCTAGCTATACACATTTCTATCTTACAAGGAGTGTTGATGGGCTCTCCCATCATAATATCCACCAGGGAATGCCCCCGGCTGATGCCCTTGGTGAACATTGGTCCATTACTTGCCAGTGTGTCACCAGTTCCAGGATCTCACTGAACAGACAATACCACATGACATGGTCAGCCTTTGGTATGGACTACGGGACACTGCAGACACTATTTGGGATGGGAAGACACATCCATCTGTGGCCTTACAAACTGTTTCCTTTTCCCCAATCTCCCATTTGCTAGTAAATCCAGCTTTTGTTGCACCCTGAGCGGTCTCTTGCAATTGTGAGTGATTGGGAGAGAACCCCAGACAAAGACCTGTCCCCCAGGCTTGCAAGTGTCTAAGATGACTGTTTTAATTGGAATCAGTGCATTCACTAGGGCCATCAGTATAAAAATGTCATCTGGTGGCAGAAGCCTTTTCCCTTCTCTAAACTTCACATCATTCAGTGGTATAGCCATGGCTAAAAATGAACATGTCCAAATAACCTACTGCAAGTTTTTTGGAGGAACTACTGATTTCAAATCCCCTATTATTTTATCTGAAATGTTGAAGCCATTTAAAAATTTGATTACACTAAGCATTGCCTTAGAGAAAAAACGGATTACTACTTTCAAGGATCTTATTATTTATGAATGTTCCCCAATTTTTAATTTTATAACTAATCCTAACTAATCTAATATGTACTGGAAAGCTATGTAGTGTTACATATCATGAAAAATAATTTACAAAGTTTATCTAAAAATGCTTATGCCAATTTATGAGTTTATTACATAATCCAGTTCTACAGTATTTTTTTTTACTTTCTAAATTTTATTTTCATGGAAATAATGCCACCTTACAATACGGTATAGATTTCAGTTGTATGATTTTAACCTCAGCAACTCTGTATGTCATACCTGGACTACCATCAAATTTTCAGTCACCATCCACCACCAACCAGATGTTTTTGATACGCCTCCAAGTGTTTAAATAACCTCTTCAGGCTTACATAACAAGTAATTCAAAAGCTTAACTAGAAAATTAGGCATTGTATCCCAATGCATAACTACCAATAAAGCAAAGAATCAATTTCAGCAATGTAACAAAAAGGGTATCACTTCTATGTGAGTAGCAGCTTTGCATTAGTTGATTACCAGCAACTGCCTTTGTCTTCAGCTCATAAAATAGAGCCCTATTCATTATGATTTTTGCTTCCATTTAAGTATCTTACAGATATTAAAGATGCAGTGATTGAACAATGGGGGGTGGCGTGGAGGAGAACCTAAGGAATGTCAATACTGTTCTACCAGTTTCACCACCAATAATTTTTGTGAAGAAAAATAGTTTAAGTAGGGTATTTGACACAACTGCATTGCTAATTCCATCCCTAAGTATCACTTTAATTGCTTAAAGGGTATATGAATTTGGATCTGATATTTTACTTGCTGATTACTTAGTCTATTAACAGATAAATATTGACAGATGTCTCAGAAAGATGAGAAAAGACATTCTGAAGTTTGTAGCATTTTCATATTAACTCATAAATCCATTTTGGTATTCAGTCTTAACTACTCTAGAGAGACATAAGAAGGAAGAGCAAGCTATCTTTTATTTACCCATGTAATGATTTTGTGTATTTTTATATAATTACTCTCTTAAAAATTACCACAAGAAAAAAAGGAGATACTCTTAGATTGTAAAATCACTAACATAACCTCTGTAACATTTTAAATAATTTAAAGTGAAAATTAGGACCATTCTTTAGTAACTTTGAAAGTAGTGCATTTTCATTATAGAAAAATTGGAAAATAAATCAAAAAGATAGGTAAAAATAGCTATAATTTTTACAGCTATTACTTGAAGTCAATATATATTTTTTTCTTATATTCTCTGTTACTTTTTATTTCCCTTAAGGTAGATAAAAATTTCCTTAAAACATAAAATGGTTATCACTCAGTATGCAAGAATAATATTCTCTGCTTTATATAATCATAAAAGTACATGGTATGCTTTTAAAATTTTCAGTTTTTTAAATAACATGACTCTCTAGTTATATTTCATTAAAATGTTGAAGCAAGTATCACTGAAAAATTATTATTTGCAAATGTTTACTCTCTATCAGTTTATATGTCTACTTGCATATGCATTCCATAGTACACCTGTAAATAGGTAAGAAAAAAATATTGCTGATTTTCCCAAAGGTAATTGAGAGACAAGTTCAAATACATTTGTTCCCTGAGATTCTTAAAAGAGGTAATACTAGTTTTACTGTGTGCTGATGCTAAGGAAAGAAAGAGACTAACACAACCCTAGCAAGCACCTGGAATTGGTTGGTAATGGGCTGTGTAATTTCTCCCTGTGCAGCGCTGCCAGCAAAATGCAAACCTGCCTAACTTGCATTGTTCATTTCATTTAAGGACAGACCAGATAAGCATACAAGGTCTTCCTGACGCCAGAACTCCACTACCATGGACAACAGCATTGTCCCAGATGTCAATCCCAATGAGAATTACATGGGTTCAAGGTGAAATTGAGTGTGTTTGTAAACTTCTTGGAAATGAATGGGCCTCACACCATTCCAGATATACTGTATTTATATACTCAGTCATCCACTCAACAGATATCTACAAATTTATTTTATGTTTAAGGCAGGATAATGAGTTCTCAATATGTAAAGATGAACGTGAAAAATATACCCTCCTGCCATTATCGGAAACTGAATGAAGAGGTGTAATAGGAAGCTCTAGTAGAAGAAAGTCTTTCCTGTGATCCCATGTATATATTGCTTTTATTGTTTGTGGTTTTCACTTCCATCTCCTCAGTGAAATAGGGGAAAGAAACCCCCAGGAATAATCTGCGCTATTTCCTTAAGAAGAGTAAATCACTCTAAGTTTCATAAAAATTGTGACTAGGTTAGTTTCACCTGGTGGTCTAGATCTTTTCCCTTAGGAAGATGGTTGAAATGTCCCATATCCCAGTAAAACAGATACAGTCAATCTGTTTGTCTTCTGAGTTTGAGGGTTTTTTTGTTTGTTTGTTTGTTTTTTAAAGAAGACTGCCAGCTAGGAGAATTCCTGCAGAAGAAAATATTTCCCTACTTTTCGATAAGTGATACACTCTAAACTAATTTTTCAGGTCAAAGGGGGTTTCCAAGAAAAAAGTATCATGAAAACTGTAACAGATATTAAGCTAATTGTGAAAGCAGAAAATTTTGCCAAGGTCTGGAACTGAGAGAACAGGCAATTTCAGGGAACAAAATGGTGTCATCCATAAAATGTTAGGAAGGCAATGGTGAGAGCAGAGTGACAAGAATCATGGAGGGCAGTGTGAGCTGTGGAATATCCTGAAAAGAGAGTCATGGAAGTAAAAAAAATATCCAGACAGTCCTGTAAAAGTTGCAAGGATACTTTATAATAGCACAGTGGATATTTTATCTTGATGCTGACTAGAAGTAAAATGTTGACAGTGATAGTGAAAAAATTTTAGAAAGGAAAAATGGTCTACAAATTGTGACATTAACTATTTTTATTTTTTTCATATTTTTCCATAGGTAATTCTGACGGAAGCATTGGGTGGTATGGTTTTTGTTTGATTGTCAGAATTTGCAGAGTAGAGTTTCATAGATGCTCAGGCCATAGTCCTTATTTTAGCAAACCGCTATAGCAGCAGCATCTGACTTATCGCTGACTTATCATATTCCCTCTTTTCTTGGCATGCAGGTCAACTTCCTCTTTCAGTTTTCCTTCTACCCACTGATGGACTGTATACTTCAATACCCTTTGTAACCACCCTCTTCATCCTAATATGTTAAATTTTAGTAACCCCAAACTTACTGTTTCATATTCTATCCATCTTTATTCAGCCTCCTGTTGACAGAATTCATTATCACATAATGAATTACAATTAGTATGTCAAAAACTTTCTTAGTTTGTCTCAGTTCCCTCTTCAAGTTCAAAGTCATGAATTAAACTGCCTTCTGTATTTTTCCATGGATATATCTAATAGTCATATCTAAAATTCATATCATTTAGTTTTTTAGAGATATCATTAGTATGTAATACTGTATAATTATTTAGTTCCTCACAATAGCCACTGTATATTTCATACCACATTCACTACCTCATGTCCAGTTATCATCCATCACCAAGCTATGGCCTTCTTCCTCTCTAGTAACCACCATTTGTTACTCAAAACTCATTTACAGTTTAACTCTTGAGGGCCACCCTGGCAGCCTAAGTCTTAGCATTATCACCACTACAGCCTAATTTGATCCCCATCCAGGTAGCTAACACACATTTGGCCCAAAGACCTCTCCTGTCTTGTCCTCTGCTCCACTTAGCAGGGTATTTCAGTGTATCCAGCTGTTCTGCTCCGCACTCTGTCTCTGGCGCATCCTCTCAACCACTGTATTTATGGTCTACACCCAAGTTCTTCTTGGGTGTAGAAGAAGAGGAGAGGAGAGGAGAG
>JAGFMF010011862.1:832865-845313 GCA_019455555.1 Galemys pyrenaicus
AATTGGGCAATTATAACCAAAAGTAAACAACAACAACAACAACAAAAACTTAATAAGACCAAAAAGCTGGGATAAACCAAAGGGACCATGGGGAGGGGAAGGGGGGAGGGCAAAGACAGGGAAGAGGCCAGAGGGTGCACGAGGGACTGAGGTGATGGTGCACAGGTGAAATGGTAGTGGGTACTCCCTGGGGACTACAAATGATGTCAAATATAACTAATAATAATAAAAAAAAAAGAAATAGGAAAAAAAAATAAATAAAAACTACTCACCAAAAAAAAAAAAGACATAGCCATTTAAAATTCATAAAAGACATTCAATTTTCATCTTTAAGAAATGTTTTGACTTGGGCCTCTCTGGTGACACAGTGGATTAAACAACACACTATGAAGCAAACCACAGCCACTGCAGTGCAAGTTCAAACCCCAGACAGGGAGGTAACCCACACGTCACAGCAGACCTCTCCTGCCTCCCCTGCTGCTGCCCTCGGCAGTGTATTTCAGTAGATCCAATCTGCACTGCTCCCCACTCTGTCTCTGGTGGATCCTCTCACCACTCACATCTGTGGCCTGTACCCCAGTTGCACAAATAAAATAAAAAAAAGAAAAATGTTTTGACTTAATTGATTTTGGAAATGAAGTGAAATTTATTTCATCTACTTCTCTATACCTAAAGGAGAGGCCAGTGCAAGCAGATGTGGCTCTTTTCCATTCTCCGGAATACTCCTTTTCTCAAATTGCCACTCCTCCTATATTTACCAAATCCAAAGCAAAAAGTAAGCAATAATCTAATGAAAAAGACTTATTATTTGATCCCTCCAATCATTTCCTTTATTTTACTATAGAAACCTTTGACAGGATTTTGGAAACGTAAGTCACAAAGTAGTTTTACTTTAGATATCTTGTCCAACAGCTGTCTTAGACATTGCATGCACATTGCTATTTTTGAGACTACCTCTCAATAGCATCTTTCTTCTTTGGACCTCCTGATCTTTGGGCACCTCTGTTGTTATTCTGGCTTTGAGAATCATACATCAAAAGCCTCTCAGGTGTTCTTTATGATGTCTACAACATCGAGACACTATAATATAATGATCCTCAGTCTTTTAAGACTCTCTTCACCTTCATTATGAAACATAATGTAAATAAATTCATGCTTTTACATTTCAAAGCAGGTATCATTTTTATAAATAGTACCAGATAACAAGCAAGCAACACATCTAAGAACAGCCTTTAAAATTGGGATGTGGGGACCAAGTCCAAGGATATTGAACTATTTAAAAGATGAAGGGCTTCTGTCTGGTCAGCAACATACTTAAAAATATTTGTCCAGGGGTTGGGGGTGCAATGAAATTAGGTTAGGAAGGTAGAATAAGAGAAATGGAAATAAGAGTGTGCAAATTGTCTTTGCTCAATCATAGTTGAACAACCACTCTATTCTGGTTTTGCTTTCCTACCATTACTTCAGAATTGCTTACTTACCTCTTGAAAGAAAAGGGAATACCTGTTATTGATTCTGTGTGTAATTTCTTAGAAATACAAATATCAATAATGTCATATAGCTAAGTAATTCAGGGTGAGTCTAACTAAATCCAAAGTTTCTTTTGACTTTTAAATGTGTTCATAGTACTTGAAATTTCTTAAAGGCTATTTATTGCAGTTTTTGAAAGCCAATTAAAAGCTCTCCTGTTGACTAGTATGGAGACCTCATAGGTACCTCAAAAAAATCCCCAGATGAATAATTTAATGAGAAAAGAGCAGTGGATTTCCAAGTGGCTTAAAAGTAACTGGGTAGGGGGTGGGGGTGGCAGGGAGGAAGGATCATTGCTTGCAGGAGTAAAGAAGAGAATCGTTTCATCTCTTGCATTTTAATATTTGGTTTTTATCAAGGAATGGTTTTCAGCGGTTTGTGAAGAGAATCAAAGCCCACTAGAAATGTTATAAAGCTACAAACTAAGAGTTTCAAGCATAGGTACTGTACCCTAGAGTTATATCAGTTATTTAAATCCATTTTATATTATCCCAAAATGTTTTCCAGGAAAATGCCATATAAATTATTTTTGAAGCCCTCAAATCTAATGTATACTATCACACTTACAACTATAATTAACTAGTCCAAGAAGGTCTTTTTCTTTTTATAAGACCAAATTACAATACTTTTAAAAAAATACAATATATGATACTTCCTTTAAAGGAAATTATGTGAAATAAACAGTTATGGCCACAGAATAGGCCACATGTCTTAGCATGTGTTATGTCCAGAAGTGCTTTGCTTTCCTACAATGTATCTGCACTGGCACCTGCTCTTGCAGTTTATTTGTAAGCACAGGCCAGAATCTGTGCATGGATGGGAAAGGAAAGAACAGGTTTGTACTCAATTTCTCTACAAAGTCTTGAATTTAACAACATTTATCTTATTTGGAATACTCAAGTCAGCTCTAATTCTTATTAACTATGTATCAGCTTGTTGGAAAAATACCTGGAACAATGTTTTTAAGTTATTGAAGAGAAGACAAATGAAGTAAATGGTCTAAAAGTCAGTTTTTAAGACCTGGCTATAAGTTCTAGTATGTGTGTGTGTGTGTATATAATATTATATAATATATATTTAATAAATTATATATAATATATAATTAAATATATTTAATACATTTAATATAAAATAATAATATATAAAGTATATATATTTAAATATGTATATATTTAAAAGATAAAAAATAAAGAAGCATGCCTAATTCCTATTACTAGAAAATAAATACCCTAGAATACTTGTTATGCGGAGCAATAGGCATAATATCCTGGAAAAAATGTCTCATTCGTTTGATGAATTTACTTGATTTATAAAATCACATTGAAAGTCAATAGAAAAACAAGAAACTTGGTAAACTCAGTAACTAGTACTTCAGGTACTTGACTTCAGTATAGCCCTTTATTTTGGAATATATTCCCCATTACAAAGACTGTGAAACTAGAAATATAAGGAAGTTTACATATAATCCTATTGTGCTTTTATATCAGCTATTACTGTGATTTACACTATTTCATATGAGAGAAAACATGTACTAGGCAGAATTTGAATCCCTGGAACACTAATGAGTATATTGTAAAGAGATTACCTGCAAGAAAATATTTTTTTGCTATAAACATTCAGATCCTTTTAAATTAAATTATTTAAGTGAGATATTGAAATCTGCAATGTTAAAATTTGTTTAGCTCCATCTTCCAATAATAATCAAAAAAACATAGGAAAATCACAGGCACTGATAACAGCACCTGCTGACCTGCTTAGGCTTCTGCACTAGTAAGAGTTATTTTAGGACCTGCCTGACTTCCTTCCAATTTGAAAGAGTGCTTCATTTCAAACACACCATTAAATTAGTGGAAGCAGAGTAGTGAGGCAAAACAAATCTTGACAAGCTGCCAGAGTCCATCACTGTGAAATCTGACAACATGTGTTTTTTTTGGAGTAGATTCTTCCCATTCCCAAAATTAAAAAAAAAAAAAAAGAAAAATCATGAGAAATGTTGTTTCCAAGGATAAGAATTATAGAGGATCGTTTAAAATTATATATAACTTAATTTTCAAACTCAATATAAAATTTGAGAATTGTATATGGGATTATATCCCTGGGATCATAAAATTTGTATTGTTTTGTTGATTTACCTGGATATATGTTGTTCCATTTTTCCAAAGAGTTTAAAATTTCCTTCCAAACTTCTCTATAAATAAAATTTAAACAAATAAAATAGAAGTGGATGTACCTGAGACATTCACTATCATTTGTTGAATACTAAAACAACTAAAGAGCTGTTGAACATGCTTCTCTACTCCAGATGAAAGCTGCAATTATAGTGTAGGCAACTATATTAATTAGCCAGGGGAACAATTATTTTTTAACTAGTAAACTTTGTAGGCACTTAATATTTTAAGTGAGTCTCCCACAAAACTAAATTGTAAACACTAGGAAAATCATTTACAGTTTCTCAGGGTTGGGCAGTCTACAGCTTGCTAATTTAAAACTGGTTCACTTGAGTTTTTTATTATATTGATGGTGCTAAAATTTTGACTTGCCTAAAGAATAACTTCAATTAGTGCCTATATAATTTGTTTGTATACAATGTTCAATACAGAATAAAAAATGGAAAAAGGTAGAGATGATTTTTGAATAATCACAAAAATATGTGACTCAGATATTGGAATAACAAATTTTAGTTCTAGTGAATGTTATGCACATCATTAGAGCAGAGGAAAAAATAAATGAAAAGATGGATTTTATTAAAAAGTTTATCTTTCAATTAATAAAATGTACCTTCTAGGGTTGAAAAACATAATAGCTGTAACTAACATAGGTGATTATCATGAATAGTGATACAGAATAGTGAGTTAATAAAATTAAACAGTTTAAAGGTACATAAAATATGTATATATGGATAGAGATAAAGAGGCAACATAAAAATCAATGAATAGAAAATCATAGATCAGAGTTTTAGAGACATGTGAGATATTTATATAAAATAAAATAATCAATTCATAGATCAATGAACATATCAAACCACAAATAGGACAGATAAAAAGATAACCTAAAATATAGTGTTTTCAATGGGGCTAAAATAAGATCAACCAATGATATTTCAATAGAAATGAGGAAAGACAGGATAAAATATAATACATTTTAAAATTCATGAAAGACTATAAATATGAAACCTAGATTTTATACCTAGAGATTATATCCTCCAAAAGCTAAGATGAAATAAAGGATTTTTAGATAAACAAAACCTGAAGGAATTTGTACAGTAGCTCTACAAATAACAGAAACTGTGGTAATGGTGCACTGGTGATATGGTGATGGGGAATACATGGGGATTACAATTTATGTCAAATATATGTAAATAAAGGGAAAAAAGTTCTACATTTTGTATGAAATAAGAAGCATTACTACGGAAACAAGGGTTAAGAATTGAAAAAAAATAAGAGTATATACTCAAAAAATGATAAAAAGAAGATATTTAAAAGCAAATATAAAATGTAGAGCTATGTATACACAGTAGATAGGAAAATACAATGATAGTTGCATCTAGTGAAAATTAGATTTGTATATAAAATTAAAATGTATAAGAAAATAATGGAAATGGCATATATGAATTTAAATATTCTAATATTTGATAAAAATAGAAATGGTACATTATTTGCATCAGAAAATGATGTAAAGAATTTATATGTTAATCTGTAAAGTAACCAGTTATGAGAGGATAAAAGAATATGAACAGTAAAAGAAAAATTAAAGAATTACAGGAATACCTTTATTGCACTGTAACTCACGGTTTTGGGTTTTATAAATATTGTTCTTCACAGATAGATTTTTTTTTTAAATTGAATGTTTGTATCAACCTGTGTGAAGCAAGTCTACTGACACCATCTTTTAAAATAGTATGTGCTCACTTTCATTTTCATTATTCAGCAATAAAGTATTTTGATTAATGTATGTGCATTTTTTTAACATTATAGTATAGTGCAAACAATATGTGATATATACACTTTGATATTGCTATATTTGTTTTATTGCTGTGGCCTGGAACCAAAAATATTATCTCACAGGTAGGCCTGTATAGAAATATTTGGTTAATCTGAAAGAAGACAAGAAAGTCAAATCAAATTAAGTATAAATATAGAAACTCTATGCAAACTCATGAGTTATATGATTTTTATTTACACAAATTTATAAATTATAGTAATTAAATTGCTTATAAAATGTAAATGGAATATATGTGGAAGTATACAGAAGGTATAGAAATAGACTATAGAGAAAGAGATAAACTTAAAACATCTCTATCATCTCATAACAATAAATAAAAATACCGCATTTGTTGAATGACCACTTCAAATGTGGCTTAAATTTAATTAAATTCATGTTTTCTTTATCCTCACTTCATCTTTGTGTTTTGGAACAGAAATTTTAATTTTATTTTAATCTGTCTTTATTTTTGTGCTTCCTAAAAAGATTCTCTAATATATTAATGGTTAGGGGTTGGTACGCATTTGATATTCATCCCCGGTATTCCTTTGGTAATCATATTCCCTTTTAGCTTTCATCTCTAAAGACTTATAAATAATGAATTCTCTTTTTCAGTTTAATCTTGTGAAAGTACTTTTATCTCTTTAACCATACTCAGCATTTGTCTATCACTTAGGCAAAAAAAAAAAAAAATATACTCTTGTAACTCACAAGTAGTACACACACACAACAAGTCCATTTTTTAAAATTATAAACATACAGATTACGAACAACTACAACAAAAATCTATCAGATGATTTCAAAACTTTAGCATTATCCTCACTATGTTTTTGATGATGCTAATATTAGGTAATATGTAACTATGGAGTACTACTGGATATTATTAAATGGAAAAGAATAGGAAGAAAATAATATCATGTATTTGTACCTAATTAAACAATGTATTCCCTTTGCACACATACTGATTTAGTTCAGCAATAACTTGTGGTGACAAAACTGAAGAACCAAAAAGTAAATAAAATCAAAAACTTTTACCCATGTGTGGCTCACGACCATAGAAAGGACCCCATATATTTTCGGTGAACATATCATGGATACAATTAATAATGGCTAAGGATATTTTTAGGTAGCTGAGCTTGAAAATGAAGCTTATACAAATCTTTGTCTCAAGATTGCTTGGAAAGGAGTGGAATGATAGCTCATGTTTACAAAGTTAAAACATAAGTTGTAAAACTTCATAATAGTCTCACTGAGTTTTAATAGTCAATGAAAAAAATGAGAACTGATCTGAAAAGAAAGAAAGAAGAGACTCACCTGAAACAAGTGGGGAGAGAGGGTTAAAATACTAACATTTATTGATCAAAAGATAGAGCCCAGATAAGGATTTACATTAAGAACCAGAATGTATGGACCAACAGTCAGGTCCCTATCACATGCCGCTCAGTGCGATACAAGTAGAATGCAAGTATGGTAGAGAAAATGTGACTTATTGAGAGTTAGCAGGTAAATCTTGCCACAATTCAAAATGGGAACTTTGTATAAAAATTTAAAAATTAAGTTCAGTTATGTAAAAATAATTATACTAACTAAAATAAATGAGCTTGTACTTTTAGATTTTTCTCCTATCCATAGTTAAATAATGGGAGAAAAATGAATTAGTTAATTAATACATCTTAGATAATAAAGATAAAATTTTGTGTTCGGAGAAAATTATGGACAATCTTATTCATTAATAAGATGAAAATATGTTCTTAATCTCATTTATCAGAAACATAATTTTGTCAAGAAATATAAATTATAAATATAGGGATATAAGATATGGTAAGAGATTTCATTTTAGATGTGTCTAAATAACTCTTGAATATGTAAATGTATAAAATTTAGATGTGTCACATTATTCATAAATTTTGTAATATACCATTTATAACAGAAATATAATAGCAAAATATTGCTATTAAACATCAAATATGTAAACATGAAATATGCAAACTCAGTATTTAATATTCCATCAATAAATATGGTTAAAGATTGGTTCATATATATTACATGCAACTTAAACATATATATATCATATATGTTTTAAAAATTAAAATTTAAGGATAAAAATTTTAACTGTGGTATAATTTACTGATTGATTTTATTTTCTAAATTTATTTCATAGGGTCTCCCTGGTGGCGCAGTGGGTTGAGCAGCGCACTGTGAAGCGAACTGCAGCCACTGCAGCACGAGTTCAATCCCCGCTGCCAGCCAGTGGGGGGACCCACATGGTGCGGCAGACATCTCCTGCTGTGCCCGCTGCTCCCCTCAGCAGTGTGCTTCCGTTGAAGTGTGTTTCCTATTCTGCTCCCCGCTCTCTGTGATGAATCCTCTCACCAACCCCCACACCTCTGTCCTGTACCACAGTGCTTATATGCATAAATAAATAAATCTTAAAAAAATAAATTTATTTCATAGTTCTGTGGCACTAAAATGCATTTTATTTTTTTTAAAGATTTATTTATTTATGCATACAAGCACTGGGGTACAGGCCAGAGATGTGGGGGTGGTGAGAGAATCCACCAGACAGAGCAGGACACAGAACAGGCAGATTGCCAGAAACACACTGCTGAGGGGAGCAGTGGACGAGGCAGGAGAGGTCTGCTACGCCATGTGGGTCACCTTCCTGGCCGGCGGCAGGGATCGAACTCGTGCTGCAGTGGCTGCAGTTTGCTTCATAGTGCGTTGCTTAACCCACTGCGCCACCAGGGCGGGCCCTAAAATACATTTTAATGATTAGTTATAAACTAACCATGTTCATTGCAAAGTTTAGAAATATAAAAAGTAAATGAAAATAATCACTGATTGCTATTTCTATATCTTGTGTCTATTACTTTGTGGGAGAGATCCTTTGAAAAAAAATTCTACTGAAAATCTAACACCCACAAAGTAAGGGCTTACAGGTATGAGAGAGTACAAGTAGTAGGGGGGCTCTTGCCCATTTATATTCTTGAACAGTTCAGTGCCTAGTACTGCAGGCTCTGTGGTTTGTTTTTCTCAAAATGAAAACTGGTAATAATATAACTAACTCATAATAAGCAAGCAATCACCAGAAATTCAATTACAAGGACATAGTAAGTATGCCAAGAACATACTATGTTAAACTGAGGAATGATAATATATTGTTATGTAAGCCATACGATGTGTGAGGACTAATTAGAAAGTACCTGTTCAGAATTTATATGAATGCCTAGTCTCTAGTGTTATAGTCCATAAATGCTTTTTAAAGTTTTATGCAGCTTTTGCTTTTATCAATTTTAATATTATTAAAATTATACTATAATCAGTTACCAAAATAGACTGCTTGACTTTGAAAACATTGAATATGGGATATCTAAATATTTTGTGCTTTAAACACTTTACTTTAGAAATTCATATTGCTTTTCATTTATTAATAATAGGGAAAAACCTGCCTTTCAATTCCCAAAATTCATGAAAGTAAACTAAGTTTGGAGGTTAAGGTGGGTGTTTGTTTTCCTTTTTTTAAAAAAAGAATACAGGGGAATACTATTTTCAATTTGTTTAAAAAATCTTAAGTGTACATTGCAATGTTTGCACTTATTTATCTTTGTAAGAATCTATTGCTTTCTCCTTTTAATTTCCTCTTAAAGAAAAAGCATACTTGAATATTAAAAGTATAGATGTTTGCAAAAAATGATGAAGTATGAGTCTAAAAAATGCTAACTAGCAAATTGTCCCTCAGTGAGTTATTTAACTTCAATCAACTTTCCTATAAACAGAGGTTATTCAATTCAAATGATAAGTCTTGGTTGGGAGAGTAGACTCCAGTATAAGCCTGTTGAAAAGCTTATTATAAGATTAAGCTTCCAAATAATTGTGTGATCCTGCATTTGTCAACTAGATTCTCTGTGCCTCAGTTTTCTTATTGAAAAATTACACTAGCTCTGGAATGTATGTAATGTACTTAGAGTAATCATTAGAATGATATTAAGAGTGTATTTACCTAGGGCCTCCCTGGTGGCAAAATGTAAAGTTTGAGCGATATCAAGCTGTCCTCAGCCACATCAGTAGGAGTTCAATCCCCAGCCAAGGAGCAAACCCACATGGCACAGCAGACCTTTCCTGCCTCTCCTACTGCTCCTTCTTAGCAGTGTATTTCAGTCAATCGGACTGTTCTGCTCTCCACTCTGTCTCTGGTGAATCCCTCACTTGAATATTAAAAGTATATTCTGGCCAACACCCAGTTTTTGTATGCATAAATTTTTTTTTAAATGAGATGATTTGTCCAAGGTCAATAGCTTCTAATTAAATAGCAGGGCTAGATCCCAGACAACCACCATCTCATTCTATCGCTGTTCTTATACAATAGTCTTTATATTTGCATGTGTTGTGTTTTTTTTTCCTCTAAAATTCATTAACTCTTTCCTTGAAATCATATAATCAGCTCATGAGTAGTCATTATTCAAAATGTTTAATCATTATGGACTTTCACAGTGTTTTTGAGATTATTTAAAAATACCTAGTTATTGTCTATTTTTAGCATGAATGTGGAAAGTAACATGGATGGGATGGACTGCTCTTAAGGATTTCTTCTAATTTGTTTCAAATTTTCACATTTTAGAATCTTAAGCTTTATCTGGTTTGGGAAATAGAGAAGACTGAGAAACTGATTTTTCAAATAGATTCCCTAACAGCTTTCAGGGATATTCTTCAGAAAATGGGTTTAAAATACAGAGTAAGTTCAGAAATCAACAATCTAGTCATAAGCCAAACTCCAAGCTGAAGACAATTCCCTGGAGGTATCACTATGGAAACCAAAGAAGCTCAAGTTAGCAATACTGGAGGAAGGGAAAGCACTTCACAGAAATAGAGTCACAAACAAATTAAACCAAACCGGGAGGTTGCTGCTGAAGCAGTATTTATAATCCCTTACATGCCTTTATTTCAAATTTCTTCTCCCAAGATGGTGCTAGACTCTGCAAATACCACTGGCCGGCAAGGCTAGGCATTCCAACTCAGAATCACTTCTTCATAACAAAACTTATTTCAAGCTACATTAGGCTTCCCCAGCTGGGCTAAACACTACTGTAATATAATGTTTGTTTCTTAAAAATAAAAAAAAGGAGCTTTCATTCACTAGCCAGTGAGCTGAGACTGCTGTATCTTAAAATCTCCAGTGAACTTCAGAGTTATAAATTAAGTCTGGCCTTCAGAGTTATAAATTACACCCTGTTTTTCCCTCTGCCTTTAGAGAATTCAAGAGAAAAGTTTCATAAATTTGAAGTGATTTTAAGGAACATGCATACCTTAAAATATGTTTTGAGAAAGGAGATATCTAGTGATCCCCTAAAGGGATAAATAATGATTTTGATTGTTGGCCTTAAATGTGGGCAAGGTCATGATGGTTTCATTTGCATCTCTTTCACAGAATTTCAGCAAGGATTATACATTCTCTATTTTAAAATCATGTATATTGTCACTCTATTACTTCTAAGCAGTAAGGTATGTTAATACATAATGGATAATGATGATCAAATCAAATTAGAATATGCAGGGCTCCCTGGTGGTGCAGCAGCAGCAAAGTTGATCCACAGCCAGGGAGGGGACCCACAAAGAGCAGCAGACCTCTCCTGCCTCACCTGCTGCTCCCCTCAGCAGTGTATTTTGGTAGATCTGCCTGTTCTGCTCCCAGTTCTGTCTCTGGTGAATCCTCTCACCTCTTGCTACTTTGGCCTGTGTCCCAGCTCTTGTAAGCATAAATAAATAAATCTTAAAAAATTAAAAATAAACAAATTAGAATATGTTTGCATGCTAATGTTTATTACTAAGGGTGTAGGAATTTTCCTAGGAATGTTCTTTGTCTCCCTAAGTATACTGCATCTGCCTATAGAATTCCCAGTTTCCTTTAAATGAGATTAATTGATTGTTTTAGTCACCTATGTTTATCACTCAGCTCTCCCATGCTTAGTCTTTTATGAAATTAGTACTGGTCTACATCTCCTTCTGAGTAAAATGTTAGGTAACTTGGGACTTTCAAAATTAGGTTATTGATTTGCGCTTCAGAAAATGAGATCATCAAAATATCAAACTGTGCTTGCAAAGCATGTGATAAAACATATTGCCTGCCAGAAAAAATAAACAGGAAGTGTTCCTGCTTCTCTTCACCTGGAGAAAAGGGATTGTTCCATGATCTATGAAAATCATAACAGGGCTTTGCTTTCCGAATTACTCTGGAAACTCTGAGGCCCATCAGAGACTCTAGTTCTAATAGTACAAACTGCAATACATTAGGTTAAAACCTCGAGTAAGGAAATTTGGCTTTTCAGCATCATTTTGAAACTTATGAGTTAGGTGATTTGAGGAATGATAGTGTTGCTGTTTGGGGAAGTCTCCATTGCTTTTTGTGCTGTCTATGTTAAATATTTATTGGAATCAGACAATGGGCGAGACTGGGTTTAGACACGATCTGTATCAAACCCTTCTTGATTTTGATATGAAATGAATCTTATACAAATATTCCAGGTTTTTGTGATGTGGATGAACAGATGATGGACATGGGTTTCTGTAGCACCCCCTGTTGGAAGTACTGCTGTTTTGGAATGTCCAGGGAACTTAAAGGAAACAAGTGATAATTTGATAAAAATCTACAGATGCAATACTTGCTGAGATGCATGTTTTGGTCTGTTTAACGAACCTATATCACACATGTGTGGAGACACAGATATTTTTGAAAGAAAAATTAAGTATCAATTTTATATGATGTCGTTTTTAAATAAATCACAACATACTATATATTTTTTTTTCTAAATTGCATTTTCTTATCAATGCAGGACACATTAGGCAAAACAAAGTGACAACCCACCAACTGGGAGAAAATCTTTACACACAACATTACTGACAAGGGACTTATCACACAGATCCACAAAGAACTAACCAGACT
>JAGFMF010011862.1:845834-940078 GCA_019455555.1 Galemys pyrenaicus
ATGGTGCACTGGTGAGATGGTGATGGGGAATACATGGGGATTACAATTAATGGCAAGTATATGTAAATTTTAAAATATTTTAATAAAAAAAATAAAACAGAGTACATGATTTGGGGGAATTTGTTCACAATGCCTCAGAAGTATGTAAAAATCACCGCCAAAGCACCCTAAAATGCATTTATAATAAATTATTTTAGAAAAGCTTTAAATTTACAGAAAATTGGCAAAGATAATACAGAGCAGGTTTCCATATATCCAATGTTTGTTTCCTCATTAATAATATACATTACTATAATAGTTTTGTCATGAACCAATACTGATAGGTTATTACTAACAAAAGTTCTCTCATTACCCAGACTCCCTTAGTTTAATCTGACACTCTTTATTCTAGTATTGGGTCCATGCCAAAATACCGTATCATGATTAGTTGTCCTGTCTCCTTGAGCTCCTCTTGGCTCTGCCACTTTCTCAGACTGTGTTTTTGAAGAGTCTGACAGTTTTGATGACTTATGTAACCCCATGAGAAGCAACTTCATCAACTAGAGCACAGAGAATATATACAATTCCTTTTGCTTTTGGTTCTATTTAAAGGAACTTGGTTAGTGATTTTTCCCAAAAACCCTTTGGGGATTTTTTTAAAATCTATTTCTAATATAGATTGTTATGTGACATCTGCATTCTATCCCTGGTTTGTCCAATCTCCTACATACTTTTCTTTAACTTTTCATACTTATTAAATATTTGTTCTTTATGCTGTCAAGTTAGTTACATGGGCTCCCAAGGTACCCAATTTCACATACTAAAATCATACCCCAAAACCTCTGGCAACCCATTATATGCTTATTATCTATAATATGAAATATATATGCACTGATGCAGATAGAGTCTTCTGACTGGTTTCTGTCACTTAGATTTGAGATTCATCCATATCTTTTCATGACTCTATGGAATACCCTTTTTTTAGTGCTGAGTAATCTCCCATTATACAGATGTACTGTAATTTATTAATCCACATATTCATCAAGCTACTGAAGGACATCTAGATTGCTTCCTGTTTTAGCAAGTATAAATAAAATCGACATAACATATAAATGTTATATGTTATATAAATGTTATATATAATGGATTTTGGGTGAGAATGTTTTCAAATTAACTGGGTAATACCTATAAGTATGTGGCTATAAGGAAGAGGGAAAAGGAAGAGGAGAAGAAAATAAAATAGAAAACGGAGAAAATGTTCATTAATTTTCATTATTTAATTTTAAATCGATTTTCTATATAGTGTTTGGCAATATTTCAAATAAGATTAATATCTCAACATTAATGGTAAATCAGAGAAAAGGCAACAGTTAAGCGAGATTATTATTTCAGATGGAGTGTTTTCAGAAGTCAACCTCCTATATGATATCATAGCAACATCAACAACTACCACTTAGTGAGTACTTTCCATGCAATGAGAAAGTACAATCATCCTTGGTCACACACATTTCTTTATTTTGTTTTAATAAGCACTTGAAAGTCTTTTGTTATGGACATCTTTTTAAGAATATTTGTGTAGCAAACAGTAGAATATATGTGTATATATGTAAGGTTGGGCAGGTGGGCAGATTTAGCTATAGCCTGTTCTATTATTAGCATCCAGCCTGTAGAATCTCAGTTCCAGTTTAAGAAAGCAGCCCACTCTGTTTTAGTGTATACAATGTTGGAAAACCCTGTTGTCAGAATGCTTATCAACATTCATTTGTACAAAATCAATGTTTGTACGAATCAGGAGAGTAACAATTTTTCTGTAGGTCATTTGTATTGTTGCATTTCTTAGGTGGATTTGTAAGTATAAATTATTTTATATTAATGATATTTTATAAATATCACATAGTCAGAATTATTTTGATAAGTATACTATAATAAGAAAAATTATAACAATAAGTGATTCCATTTTCCATCTGAAATGACTAACTTCAAGGGAGATGCTAACATTGTAATTTTGAGTCTATATGCAGTTTCTCCTTCAGCTTTATTTAATAAAAAATGAATCTTTTTTTAAATTGCTTTGTCTTGCAAATATCTTAATGCCTGAGTTATGTGACTCTCATTTAAAAGGATAATGGCTTTACTTAGAATCAATTTTTATTGCCTCCAATATAATTTAGAGAAGTCCAACAAACAATCTCAATTACAAAAAAGCAGAAAAGTAGTTGTGATTTACCCTGTTAGCTTTTCAACATTCAACAACTGTTTCTATAGGACACATTTGTTTATGCAACTCATTCAAAGGCCAGCTACTTTCCTGCAAACTATTGTCTCAGTATGGTATGTTTGGTACCAGCCTCATGAATGTAGCTGTCCACACCTTGCTGTTTTGCTTGTAGAACTAATCACCACTCACAAACTCACAACATGAGTGTGTATGTATCTGTGTGTATGAGAGAGAGAAAGAGAGAGATTTAAATGCAATCTCTGTATTTCCAAAGATGTTACAACATCCACTAAATCACTACTCTACATTAACTTCAATTTAACACTATATTTAAATATATCCGTATTGGAGAACTTTAGATATATATATATGAAGTACATTTCTTTCAGAGGTATACTTGACAGATATGTGGCACTTAACCGAAAAAGAATCTATACTTTGGCAGTCTTTCTCTTTAGCACTGTATTCAGAAAGAGCAGATTAATAGTATGCCACAGGTTGTTGAAGGTGTCTTCATTTTTTTTTTTCCAGTTTATAAATTGTGAACCAATTTGGGTAAAATCTATTGCTCTGTGTTTGAGTTCACAGACCTTTATTCTGCATTGTCCAGTCTTCTACTAAGCATTGACATTTTTGTTTCAAGTATGTCTCAGCTTTAGAAATTTCATTTGTGCATTTTTGAGTTTCCATTGCTCTCCTGACATTTTCCTCCATGTGGAAACTCTGACCTCTTAGTCCACGGCCCATTAAGTTTGACACTTCCACTTGAGCTCCATTGCTCATTAGCCTTGTGAACTGTGGAGGCAGCCAGGGAAAAAGTGAGATTAATATAAATCTCACCTCCTGGATTTCCTTCATTTCTAGAGCTATTTAATATCTAAGTTCTTCCTGCCCTGTTTTGCTTTCCAGTGCCTTCAAACTGCTTTTGTTTGATCTTTTTTCAAAGTTTATACTTATTACAAACAGGAGAAGGAATCTGATGTCAATTACTTTTTGGATGCTAGCAGCTCAGAGACATGCATTTAACTCTCCCCTGGCTAGTATATTTAATAAGATAGTAAGGAATGATTGGTCAAACCAGATATTTCATTCACCTATTTGCTTTAAACACATTTATCTTGTCAAAAGTGTAAATTTTTTTGTAACCAACCCAGCTGGCAGCATTTCAGTTTAGGATTCGGAGAAGGCATTTTACCGTATGGAGTCATTCAGGACTCTAATCCCACCTCTTGAACGAGGTCAGATGATCAAAACAAAAGGTGACAGATTGATAAAGCAAGGCCAAAGGCACTAAGATAGTTCATCACATTTCCACACCTGGTTAAACACAATGAAACAAACCAAGGCTTTTGGTAATTTGTGTACAAAAAGAAGTACACAATGTGTGACTTTTACTACATATAAGTTTTAATACACAAAAGACAACGATTTATCTTGTGAATTAAACTTCTTTTTTTGGTAAGACACTAATAGGTTGAGGGATCCCTTAACTGTACGATACAGGCCAGGAAAAGGAGTATTCTAGGTAAAATATGATGAAATAATATCAAGACAATACCTTCTTTTCTGTAATATTAAATTAACAGCCAGATGTTAACTGTGTATTGAATGTTTTTGCTCTATGCTTTACTAATTATGATTTCAGTTAATTCTCACATGGGGGTGATAATCAATATTAGCAGTACCTATGACACAAAAGGTAAAAGTGCTTTTAAGTACATGGTCACTTACTATAATCACACAGATAATGTAACTTCAAAGATTTCATCTCATATCAGTATCCTTTAAAATCAAATAAAAACTATTACACAGACAATAAAAGGTATAGAAATAAAACTTTCTAGACTGAACTTGAAAATTTCACATGTGCATGCACATATAAATATGCATGTATGTATAAACACATATACTTATGTTTATGTACATGTACATATTACATGTGTATACCTATGTATATACCTATTATAAAAATATCTAGTATTAAATATAAAATTCTGCACTTCTATATCTGTCAATCTATCAGTCCATCAACACAAATGAATGTGCATTTGGAATTATAATCCATTTTTGGATGGTTATGGAAACCCTCATCTGCATTGCTCTACTACTCTATAATAGTCCTTTCCCCCCCCAATGTAAATGGGTTCAAGGGATGTCACACTTTTCCTAGAAATGACTTTGTGTGACTCTAGTGCAACCCCAGTGCCCTGCCAGCAGTCCCAGAGCTCTTAAAGGTAGTTTAACATATTTGTTCTCTCATTCCTCTTCAGTCTCATCTTTCTATTAAAGCTGACACTTTTAAAAGCAAGATATAGTGCAATATACTTTGAAGACATTTTTACTTTGCCAGTTACTTAATTATGCACTCAATATAGTAAAATGGTCTCCTTTTTCTTTCTTTATACAATTTATATTTTATCTGCCATATATACAATTCTATAACTTGTATGTTTTCCTCCTCCATTTTGTCCCCCACGCATATTTTATTAAATGTCATTATCGTAGTCTTTATTCTACTCCACTATTCAAAAATTGTCTATTGTTTTTTTTTTCTGTCAGTTTAATAGATTCTTTATTTTCAATTTTTACAAATAAATTTTATGATTACTCTATTTTACACCATATGGTTATTTTCCATCAGGCCTATATCCATATTTTTTTTGCCTTATATTTATATTTAAATTTATTTATTGATATTTTTAACTAAAGTTTCACCTGCTTGACTTTTGGTGAACATAACATAGAACATACAGATGTTGATATATAAAGATCTACACCTGAATTCTGTATAATGATTAAACTAATGTTTCTTCCATATAATTTTTTAGATAAAAAATAAAATCTCCACATCATATTTTGTTCAGTTCAAATCTATCCTATAATAGTTTCAGTAACAATGATTCATGAGAATGATATTCCCCAAGCTCTTCTATTTTTAAAAATGGTTTTTCAATAGTTTTTTTTTTCTTGAAGGTTAATTTTGTTTGATGTAAAATCCCTGGCTCACAGTCTTTTTCGTTCATCTTACTGGTGTTTTAAAACTGTGGGTGGAGTGTGATGCTAACCTAATTTTCTTATCCTTAAAAGTCAAACACCCAGAAATCCTGTTTTATTCTGAAATTCACCATAAATAATAATATCAAATTTTACTATAAAATATTGTCCAGTTAGGTAATGAATAATACAGTCTATTTACAGCTCATTTATTTTTGCCAAAGGACTTTTTTCCTTTTCTTTCAGATAATGTCTTTTAAAAATTTTAGGAATAAATAATATTACCAGGCTATTTGTTTTAAAGAATTACTGCTTTGGATATTTTTCAGTATAGTAATCTAAGTTATGTTACATTTTCAAAGATTTATCTTATAACTTTATATTTTTGGCAAATGTTTCCTAATTTATTATGTAACTGTTTGTATAAGCAATAACATTTACTCTGGTGTATTAATTTTATGTTTTGTGTGACTGTCTGTACTGTTTGCAGTACTTCTATCATTTATCCTTTTTCTTTTTTAAAGATTTTTTTTATTTATGCATACAAGAGCTGGGGTACAGGCCAGAGTTGAGGGAGGTGAAAGGATTCACCAGAGACAGAGCAGGGAGCAGAACAGGCAGATCAACTGAGATACACTGCTGAGGGAAGCAGCGGGCAAGGCAGGAGAAGTCTACTGTGTCATATGGGTCCCCTCCCTGGCCAGGGATTGAACTCGCACTGCTGTGCCACAGATGCTTCACAGTGCAGCGTTCAGCCCTCTGCGCCACCAGGGAGGCCCTATCGTTTATTCTTTTGAGTTTTTTAGATACAAATTCTTATGACAGGTAAGAAGGGACAAGTTTACTCATTATTCAATGATCACATCTCTAATTTTTTTTCACTTTGACTAACATGTAACATGGTATTAAATTATAGTGCACTTATAATGGAATCCCTACATTGTTTCTGACTTAGTGAAATTGTGTTGGTTAATTTTACATGTCAAATTAACTTGGGCTGGGTATCCAGATATTTGGTCATTTGCTATGGTGCTGTGATGTTACTTAGATGGGATTAATATTTAAATAGACTTCATACAAAGCATATCATTCCCCCTAATGTGACTGGAAGTCATCCTATCAGTTGAGGCATAAAGTGAAAAAATGACATCCTTCTTGAGAAAGGAAATATTTTTTGAATCTTCCTTTGTGTATCTCTTCCCTTGGGTCTCCAATTTCTTACCTACTTTACAGATTTTTAAACTAACCAATCTCCCCATAATAACTTAAATGGTTTCTTCAAAATAAATTTATGGGCCTCCCTGGTGGCACAAGGGGTTGAGCACCACACTGTGGAGTTTCCTCAGCTACTGCAGTGCGAGCTCAACCCCAGGCCTAGGAGGAGACCCACAAACATGGCAGACCTCTCCTGTCAAGCCCGCTGCTCCTCTCAGCAGTGTATTTCAGTTAATCTGCCTGTTCTGCTCCTGACTCTCCCTCTGGAGAATCCTCTCACTCCCAAACCACTGTGCTTCTTGTCTGTACTCCAGCTCTTGTATGAATAAATAAAATCTTAATAAATAAATTTTACCTTCCTCTCTCCCTCTCAATCTCTCCCCCCACCCCACCCTTTGTGTTTTGTCCCTTTATCTCTCTGTCTCTGTCTGAATGTTACCAAGGTCTGAATATATAGGGGATAATTCATGTGCTTAAGTTCTTGTCCTGATGTAATAGTACTATGAGGCAAGATCACTGAGAGATGATTAGGTTCTGAGGAAGCAGTCCTCATGAAGGGATTGATCGCTTATAAAAGAGGCCCAAGAAAGCTCCTTCATTCTCTCCACCATGTGTGAATACCACAAAAAGGCCCATTCCATGAGGAAGAAGGCTGTTGACCAACATCCAATTTGCCTAAGTCATGATCTTAAACTTCCCAACCTCCCTACTGTGAGAAATGAGTGTTGTTCTATGCATCCCAAGTTATTGTATGAACTAAGAAAAATGTCCATTTTATGCTTCCTTCTGATTTGTGTGTGTTCTGTGACATGATTTATTTTCACCACTAATATATATATATATATGAATTAATCTATTGACTTTCCTATTAGTACACTTTTAAGTACACTATTTCTATAAAATTTATTTTATTCTATTCATTTACCTATTATATAATTCCTAATTTACTTTTTGCACAAGTATATAGTTTCCCCATATTCATTTATTTTTGCATTTCAAGTAAAAAGGCTATTTTCTAATAGTGAGTATATGTTGTTTTCTTTTACTTTTTATTTCATTTTTCACTGACCCATGCAATGTAATATTGAAACTACTTGGTGAAGACTGTCTATTCTTTAGAGATATGCAGGATTACCTAGGGTTCTTACTTTGGATAGAGACTGAATATATCCAAGTGTGGGAGACAGATCTGATATAGCTAGGTGCTTTAGGTGGAATATTTGTGTTCCCCCAAAAAACATATGTTGAAACCTAACTGCTAATGGGATGGTATTCGGAGGTGGAGATTTTAGGAGGTGATAAGAGAGTGGAGCCTTCCTGAATGAGACTAGTGTTTTGATTAAAAAAAGAAAAAAAATCCAGAATGTTCCTTTTCGCCATCTTCCACGTGAGAACCCAGTAAGAAGATGATTGTCTAAAAACCAGAAAAACAGGACCTCACCAGACACAGAATCTAGCTGCAACATGACCTTAGACTTCCCCACAATCAGAACTATCAGAAATAAATATTTGTTGTTTAAACCACCCCACCTATATTGTTTCTAATAGCAGTCTGAACAGAGTAAGGCACCAGGAAGGAATTATTGCAGAGATTAAGTATAACCAAAATATGTCCCTTTTCCTTCTGACTACAGAGGTTCACTACCATTCCCACCTTTGGTTTCATCTGGATGTGGTCATACTGCTAATTTAGCAGAAAAGAGATTTTAAGTGTTACATATCAGGCATAAAGCATATAAAACTTTCCATGCATATATTTTTCAATATCTGCTTTCACTAACTGCTGTATCTGCTGAAGCTATATAGGTAAAATAAGTTTGGAAGCCATGTATTTGAAGATTCAGTGGCTATGACCCTAGAATATTAAGTCTGGGGAACCCATCAGCCTCTACTTGATGGCATATTTGGTTATAGATGATTCTATATGAATACGGATGTCATTTAAATTAGGCTGCTACAGTATTTATTCTTAAGAGAGTTTGTTTTGGTATACAGCATTAGGGAAATAACCATAGTAGAAATTTAAGCACAATGTCTGTTATTTAGCTTTATTTTGAACAAAAGATGCTAAGAAGTACAGCTCTTCACTAATGTGCTGTGATCACCATTTGTCTTTATATAAATGGACTAAGATTAGAGAACTGGTAAAATTGGGTGTGCCAAAGAGATAAAGGTGTGTCTCTTGTTACCAGCACACAGTGTGAGTAAGCCACTGCAACGGAAGTTATTAACTATAAGGTGGACATACATGACTCAATAGTGGCAATAAATCAGGGTTATCCTTCAACAACCCAACCCTTGCTTAACATACTCATAAAAAGTGTTGAAGGAAAGAGAGAAGCAAAGTCCCCATTAGTATTGGGCTTCAGCAGGAGGAGAGATGCCCTTCAGTATATTTGATATCTCATAGGTCCAAATCTTTTTGTAAATTACCTGACTTGATGATGGAGTCTGCTGTGATAATAATCTATGGTTTCCTAAAATGTACCTGTAAATCAGAAATTCAATCGCACTACTTACAGATATTTCTTTAGCTTTTCAATGTGTTCAGAAAAGTTAAATTCCTCAAATAAACTATTCTGCTTGAAACACATGGAACAAATTATTTTCTTGGTAGACCCATGACTGATACATTATACTTTGTCATTCATATAGCCCTTTCTGTATAGCAGTATACATTACCTGGTTAGCTCTTTGGTTTTTATTATCTTTTTCTCACTTTATCTTATACTCCCTCTATATAAACAAGTAAGTCCTTTAAGGACAGTGCACTAATTTTCTAATTCATAACATCTAGAACAATGCTAGATACAAAATACTCAAAACTACTATTTAACTGGTAAATGTTCCCAAAATCATAATCAAAACATTGAAAACAAACACCATACCATGTATCTATCTGCTGGATTCCCTTTAGTTGTAAAGTTTCAAATTTATCTTAAGCTAAGAAATGGCTTACTTTTGACACATTTGATTTAATCTGTGCTTTCAATTACATTTTTAGTAAATGAGATGCTTCAAGATCAAATCTTTCTCAGATGCAGTTACATAAAAAAAAACAATGATTTGAGGATATTATTCCATTTTCCTTATCAATGAAATCGGAGTGTTTCCTAAAAATGCCTCTTTCACAGATGAAACATTGAGTCGTCTCTCAGGTCAGTTTAGGGGAGCTAACGTTTGCACACACAAGGAACCAATGATTAGCAATCTCAGGAGAATAGCCAAATGGGCCATTTGCCTCAGTAATTTTAGACAGAGAAGATCTCCGATTGCACTTTTTCATAGCAGATGAATCATGAGGCAGTGGTTCAATATATATTGTGTGAGCTTTTATAAAGAAGTGGAATTATTAAATAGAAATAATACATTCTGCCATGTGAAAAGCTTATAGTGATCTATCTTATGAGGTTGAAGTCATATGACATTTCTGATTCCTGACTTCCCATTCTATAAAACTGGATGTTCAGATTATCAATGAAAGGGAAAAATGACTAGATCATAGCTGACACAGAACAGAAAGGATATTTCATGAAAGATGCTCGTGTTTGATGCAAAGAAAATTTTGGAAAAAAATTAAGGAAAAGAAAAAAAATTAGATTGAAAGGTTTACCTTGAATTATTTTTATTTATTCCTGATTAAACAAACACACATTCACTAATATACAGAGTGAAGGAAAGATGACTTCCTAATACTAACTTTCTAAATTATTCACTAATTTGAAACTTATCCTAGGCCAAACTAGAAATCAGCCTACCCTATAGCCCACTCCACCTTCTTTTTTTTTAATGTTGAACAAAGTACTGAAGATATTGATATTGATGATAAGGTGTCAAAATAATATAACCTAATAAGGACAAGGTCTTTGAAATTCTACTTCCTATGGGCTCTTTGTCCATAGGAATTTCCTTTGCTGATGTTTTTTGAGTAGACAAAGAGTACAAACACAAAACTTTGGGAAGACAGTGATGTGACTGCAAAAGGAAAAATCGAAACAGTCATTTGGGGTTGCTGCAAGGCAATCTAGGAAATGCCTAACAATGCCAGAATAAAAATGAATTTAGGAAATGCACATGGGTTTTGGTGTTAACCTCATTCTCAAGGAAACCATTAAATATTGACTACAAAAGGGCAGACAAGGAAACAAATATTTTATGTCAGGTACCTTCAATTTTCAAAGTAAAAAATAATATTATCATATTGGCTTATAACATGAACCAAGGAAAAGCTAAGAGAATCAGAAATCCTTGTGTCTGTTCTGACTTGGTTTGCCTCTATAATGAATTGTGTCTGAAAGGAAGAACAATATAATAAATGTCCACCCACCAGCTCAGAAGGATGAGAATGAAACTCATTTATCTCAATTGCTCTATAAGCAAGAGAGATATTTTAGGCAGAATTTATAAACTGATAGATTTTTGTTTATCTGATGTGAATAATGAGAAAAATACTAGATGCTAGATTTGCATTTGACAGGAAAACTACATTTGGCTGTTAAAAGAACAGACTTTAGTATAACAGTTTTAAAACCAAGATATAAGGAAGTTTGATTCTTTTCTGTGAAATGAACACCATTAATGCAGAATACTTTTTTTTTTGTTTTGTTAAGATTACAGGGATGCGGCATCCCTGGTGGTGCAGAGGGTTAAGCAATGCACTGTGGAGCAAACTGCAGCCACTGCAGCATGAGTTCGATCCCTGCCCCTGGCCAGGGAGGGGACCCACATGGCGCAGCAGACCTCTCCTGCCTCGCCCGCTGCTCCCCTCAGCAGTGTGTTTCTGATAGTCTGCCTGTTCTGCTCCCTGCTCTGTATCTGTTGAATCCTCTCACTTCCCTGGACTCTGGCCTGTACTCCAGCTCTTGTATGCATAAATAAATAAATCTTAAAAAAAAAAAAAGATTACAGGGATGATCCCCTTTTCATTGTGTGACAAGGGTAGATGAAGAAGTTTGCTTAGGTTAAGGCAAGCTACAAAGGTACAATTTGTGTGTGCAGTAGTGTTTTTTACAACACTTTATGTTTTGGGATTGCATATTCACACCTCTTCAAATGCAGGATACTGTGAGCACATGACAATAAAAGCTAAATTTCCATGGCACAGGTCACTAGGCATAGATCACCTCGTTTATAGTTTCTTGACCATAAATAAACATAGATAAGAATCATAATTCGTCCTCTTTGCACTTCATCTTGATAGTCTTCTACTAGAACCATACATTCACAAAGAAAATGAACTTACTGTGTTGTGCTGTAAAACCACGCCATACCCAACAAAGTTCTGGTTATTGAATGATAGAGCTTTGTGATGATTTGTTAGAATTCAGAGAAATAATATGATAAAAATCTTACTGGTCTTTTAAATGTCAGGTCCAATCACAACTCATTTTATAGGTAGCAACTTTTGTTAAAGACAACCCTTTCAGTTATAAAGGATCTCATTTGTTCAATTTTAAACAAGTACCATCTTCTTAGAGAAACACAATGCATTGATCTAGACCTGCATTTATAAATGATCTTGTGCAAGAATTTCCATAAATAACATGATACCATGGTCATCAAATTCAGAAAATATGTCATACTGTACTTGTCACTGGGAGATTCACAGGATTTATGTTGTATGTGCTAGGGTATCATGTATTGAACATTATCTATTTAAAAGGTTGTGCAGATATTCAACCAAATAACAGTTTTCAAAATGTTTTTCTTCTGTGTAGTCCATAGTTTCAGAACAATTCCCTCTTATTATAAAACGTGCAATTGGATAGACCACAAAGAATGCCTAAATGAACTCCAAATGAAACATTTCTTTCAAGCTGAGTCAGTCAAGAACTGACAAGTATATGATGCTATGATGAAAGATATTGGAGATTGAAATGAGCAACTGGGGAGATAAATAAACACCTTACCAACACTTTGTACTTATCTTTCTTGTCAGACAGGCATGTTAGTGGTTACCATTTCTTTAGGGAATCTTTTTATTATAGCTACAAAATGTGATTATTTGGAATACAGTAATTTACCTACAAGGACCTTTCCTGTCTTTCAAAAGCAAGATTGAGATTAAATGCATAAGAAGAAGTGGTTATTTTTTTTAAAGAAGTAATTTTTTGTGTGTGTGGGCTACAGTGTGTGCTGGAGGGTTAAAATGAATTAAATTTCACATCTCTACAGGGATTAATTAAATATGAATTTAGTTTGAAATGCAAGGTTGCCAAAACTATATAGCTAGAGGAAAAAAAAAACATAGAACAGGGTAATCTTTAAAATATAGTTTTGAGTTAGGGGGTGGGCACATAAAAATTCAGTACATAAAACAGAAAAATAAAAAGTATATAACAAATACTTAATTATTCAGTGTATTCAATGGATTAATTTTGACAGCTATTTGGAGAGAGAATTCTGAAAAAAAAGATTGCTTTAAAATTTCAGTCACTTAATAGGTAGAGATTATAGTTCATTAAGCAACAAAATATTTTAAAATTAATCATATCCTCATAAAGTTAACAGCATAGATTAACATGCTAAAATAAAAATGTTTTAAGATGAGTTTATACATACTGTCCATAATGTCCAATTGTTCTTAAATCTATGAGCTAAATCAACATGAGCTAAATTATCACAGTAACATCTCATGTGATATATTGTAGGTAACATTCTAAATTTACAATAGATGAATCTGAGATTAAAGAATTTATTAGGTTAATTTCATTTACATGATGTATGAGTTAAGATACACTAGATTATGTTTCAGTAAGTAATGGCCACAAACTATGAATGGCTTTAAAAAAACAAACTAGAGTTTATTTCTTCTTTGAGTTACACACTCATTGTAAGTTACCTTTAGTAGTGCCTCCTTCCCTTTGTATCATATTCATTCTAGACCCCACTCTGATAGAACAGCTACATGAAATGAATTGGTGAATGAGGAAAGGAAAATAGATATGATAAATATCATTCTTATAGATCCTACCCAGAAACATGACATTGTGGCATATACTCCCTTGCATATATCATGCCCATGGATGCTTTTGAGTTCCCCATGCTCAGATATGGAGACAGGGGTACCAAAGAAAGGAATCCAAATATCTGGTAAGCAAGAACAAAATCCATCCAATATTTAGTAGCAGGAAATAGGCTTAGAACAAGGAACACTTAACACTTCAGAGTGTTTTGCCTTACTAAATTGACTATCTTATTTTTTTAAATATATTACTTTGTATTATTCTGTTTTAGTAGGTAACATTAAAGTGCCCATAAACTAGAAGCCTACTGATAAAGCACATATCAATAGCATCTTGACAATTGTTTCCCAATTAAACATTCATTTCAAGTAAAATGTGATTTCCAATTCTATAGGTTCCCAATCAAAATTATAGAATTTTTAGTTAAATTGATATAATGATATGATTCTAAAATGCACATGTAAATGCATACATCTTAAACTAACTCAAAGTTTAATTCTGAAAATGTAAATTCAATTTGAAGGACATATATGCCTGACTTCCATATATACTATAAAAACAACACCAGGACAATGTGATATTAGTGCAAATATACATGTATATGCATATATGTATGCATGTATATATACATATACTCAAATATATGTAACTGAAACAGAGTGCAATTCAGAAATATGGCATCTATATGTATCTGTATGTATGATAATGTATATATATTCGATTTATTTCGAAAATTCTTTCCAAGGTATTTCAGTAGTTTTTACAAACCATGTCATGTAACATGTGCTATCTACCTCACAACAAATAATAAATTTGTTTCAATAAATATGAATTTATTGAGAAAGTAATAAACCTAAATGAAAATGTTGAATCAGAAATGCTAAATGTTGAAGTAGAAATGTTCACAAGAAAACTTAATAGAAAATCACAGATATCACTTAGAGCATGAAAGAGTAAACTCTGAAGAAAAAATGCAAATAAATTTCATCCAAATTGAGAACTTGTGTACCTTATGGAACACCAAAACGGAAAGGAAAATCTAAACTACAAAACCATTGAGGTCTATGACAAACCATAAATCTGATAAATGACTGTAGCCTGAATAAATAATGAGCCTTTATAACACAATAGTAAAGACACGATTAGAAAAATAGGCAAAATCATTTGAATAGACAATATACCAAAGAATGAGCAAATAACACATAAAACACCATTAGTAATCAAATATATGCAAATTAAAACTGAAGCAGTATCAGTAAACCTCACAAGACTTGCTAAATCAAAAAGCATGACAAAACTGAGAGAGGATATGCTACAACCAGTTCTCTCATGAAATTGCTGTGAAAATTAAAAAAAAAGGCTCACTCGCTTTTATAAAATTTTCTATTTTCTTATAAAATTACTTAATTCTTACTCTTGTTTTTATCCAAAGAAAATTGAAATGAATATCCACATGAAGAATCACAAATAGATGCATAAGTTTTATTTATGATAATCCAAATCTAGAAACAGTACTTAGGTCCATCAAGAAGAGAGGGCAAATGAAATTGTGGTCCATCCATACAGGAGAATTCTGCTCACCCCAAAATGTATGGATTATGATAAGTGTACCTAAATGGATATAACCCAGTATCTCTTGATGACTGAAAGAGCCAGAAAAAAAATAGTAAAAACTGTAGACTTTCACTATTTGTAACTGAAAAGTGTCGATCAAATTCATAATGACATAAAGTAGACCAGTGGTCTCACGAAAGTTTAGCAAGGTGGGGTGAGCAGTGAGTGGGGAATTTAGTTAAATGCTTTAGTAAGGAAGAAATGCCCCATTACGTGGTGTGTGGGAGTTGTTACACAGTGGATCAATTTGTCAATACTTTCAAAATTGGATTTCATTTTGCTTCAAATATATCTGAATAAAATAAAAGCAAAGAATAAATTGTTAATATAGAGAAACATTGGAACAGGAAATATAAGTGACTGAGTAAGTGAAAAAACCAACAGTTTTTTATTAAGTTAATTCTGAAATTTTGGCTCATTTGTTCTAATGCTTTACAAACTTATTAACAAAAATACTTGAAGGTAAGCAACACAATTTGCTCTGTTTTCGGTGCACAGCACCAGAGAGCCTTGCAAGGGATACTTTTATTTAAATAAGCTTTCTATAAACATGAGCTGATCGCAAAAATTTTTTGACACTAGATTTTTGAACTGACTTTTGGTTCTCATTAGATTTGTTTTATGACTTATAGAATGTTATCTTAAATAAGAAGATATGTTGTCAATAATACTTTGGGAAATATAGTCACCAGAAAGGCTTATAACTTTAAAAATAAATTAGCAACTTAGGAAAATGAAACTACATGGTACCATAGTCAAGATTTCTCTTGAAAAAAATGGATTCTATCCTTTAAGTAATTACATAAGTTTATATTCACAATTTTCTAGCACACTTTTAACTTAGCTTGATAAACACTTAATACTTATGTGTCCAGTCACATTATGAGAGGGACAGTAATCCAGGAAAATATCTCTTCTAATTCATTAACCCTTTTTATGATGTAATTAAATATAGACTAGTATTCATTATGAATATATTAACATCAAAAACCATTACCTCCATGAAGTTAACTATGGTTATTAGATTCACAGATAGTGTGTTACAAGGCACCAGTGTAATTAAAAAATGAACCTGAGTTATTTTTACTACCTAATCTTCACTGTAAACTGTCAACTGTCATGCATTACGCCCACTGGATTAAATTTACTCTAAATTGAAAAATGCCATTTTAAAATGGCTATACTTAAAACAATTATGTAGGATTTGAAAATAAATTTAAGAATATGATCAAGATAAATGTAAGATTTTCTGACATGGAGTGTTTGCTTTTTAAGTTTTGAAAGACTATGATAATCTCTTGCTAATCACGATTTTTTTTTAATGGAATAAAAATCTTCAAGTACATGGCTGTAGCTTTAATCGCATTTAAAATTTTAAATATCTGGGGCCTCCCTGATGGTTCAGTGGGTTAAGCAACATACTATGAAGCAAACCGCAGCCACTGCAGCAAGAGTTCGACCCCTGCTGCCGGCCAGGGAGGGGACCCACATGGCACAGCAGACCTCCCTGCCTCACCCGCTGCTGCCCTCAGCAGTGTATTTCAGCTGATCTGCCTGTTCTGCTCCCCACTCTGACTCTGGTGAATCCTCTCACGCCCCTGCACCTCTGATCTGCACCTCTGATCTTGTATGCATAAATAAATAAATCTTAAAAAAATAAATACAATAAATAAAATTTTAAATATCTTCACTATTTCATTTGATTTAGTGTTTATTGTATACCTACTGCCTATAGATAATAGAAAATATATGTTGGAATAAAGTGATTGAAAATAATATAAGAATACTAGATTATTAATAGCTGATATCACCCTGATTCTTTTTTTTGACTCTGCTGTCAGGTATTAAACAGAGTGAGTTTTAAGTGTTTTATGCACAATAATTTAGATTGAATGATCCAATTTGGAGGTATTTATACATATATACATCCTCATCTAAATCTCATGAATAAGGAAAAATAAATTTCTCTTTCAGTTTATTATTAGGGTGATAAGAGAATTTTTTATATTCTCCCCAAACTGCATCATGTTTATTTAATATTTAATACTTGAAGTCATTTTAATTTTCTAAATATTTCAGTCAAGAAATTAGACTTTTGTGTAAATGTAAACCTGCTAATAAAGATCCCATCTCTGTTTCCAGAGAACATACTGAAATAACATTTTAAAATTTTACATAATTTTAGGATATGAATTTCAGAGAACATACTGAAATAACATTTTAAAATTTTACATAATTTTAGGATATGAATTTAAATAGTCCTTTAAACTAAAAACTAAATATTATTTTTATTTTTCTCATTTTATGGACCAAGTTATTGCTGTTGATTTTAAGACCTATAGTCTTGCTTTGCTTTTCTTTTAATTTAGCTACTACTGAAAACTTAATTCATCCTTTTTGTATCTATAAGCTAAGATAAATTTTATGAAGGTTAATAAAAATTTGTATTTCATATCTATTTTATTTCTCACCACTACAATGACTTCATACTTAAACACCAACTGCACTTTATAGAGCCAACAAGTCAAGGGGAGGAAATGCCCAATAACAAATAATTATAGAACCTAAAGGCATCTAGCAGACTGTTAAAAGCACATACACCTTCATAGACAAAAAGAATTTGCTTTCATACTATTTTTATAACACTTAAGAAAGTTCTTCCTTAGGCATAAAATACCTGCACACATGTATGCACAAATACACACACACGCACGCACCCAGATAAAAACTTTGACCACGTTTTCCCACATCCGTCCCCACCTCACCCTTGGTTTCAACCATAAGTATTTCTTAAGAATTTACTGCAGGAAGGCAGCATGGCTCACCATTAGAAAGAGCACAAGGGACTGAGGTGATCATGCACGGGTGGAATGCTGGTGGGTACTTCCTGGGGAATACAAATGATGTCAAAAATAATTAATTAAATAAATGAAAATTTAAAAAAAAGTCCTGCTAGAAGGTTGGTTAGGGAAGTCCCCCTGCCTCCAGTGGTAAGCAATTAAACATTAAAAGCAACTAAGACTGACAACATGTATTGATAGTAGACCTTTAACATTTCCATAGAATTTACGGCATATAACTTCAAACATATTGCTTGATGAAATAGCACATTTCATGTTATAAATAAAGACCATAAGGGATGCTTCATTATGTTTTTTTGGTGTTTGAAAAATTCTAAGAAACAAAGGCTTAAGATGTTACTAGTTTCTGTACTCTGAAGTATATTAAAAATATATATATAAAAGAATTTACTTTTTTTTTAATGCATATAAGAGCTGGGGTACAGGCCAGAGTCCAGGGAGGTGAGAGGATTCACCAGAGCCAGAGTGGGGAGCAGGGAGCAGAACAGGCAGATCAATAGAAACACACTGCTGAGGGGAGCAGCGGGTGAGGCAGGAGAGGTCTGCTGAGCCATGTAGGTCCCCTCCCTGGCCAGCAGCAGGGATCAAACTCTGTGCTGCAGTGGCTGAGGACTGTCTCATAGTGCATTGCCTAACCCGCTGTGCCACCAGGGGAGGGCCCTATAGAAAAATTTACTACAGGAGGGAAGAAGGAAGGATTTTGGAATCAAGGCAGGGGTGGGAAGAGCACAAGGGACTATGGTGATGGTGCATGGGTGGAATGGTGGTGGGAATTCTATGGGGCCTCCTACACCCAGAAAAGAAAGCAAACATAAGAAAAAAATGAAATGAAAAGAATAAGTTTATTCTACTATAGAAAAAAAAAAAAAAAGGAACTCCTCTGGTTGTAAAAGAATTTACTGCAGGATTCTTCTCTTTAATCTCCCTTACTCTCCTGAGTCCTGTATTACCCTCCTGCAATAATTATTTTTATATTAGTCAATGGAAATGAAAATAAATCAGTCCTCAAAATCTTTTCACTCAAGGTAAAGCCAAAGTCTTGACAATGGCCTGCCAAGCCATCATGCCCGATTCCCACACTTTATCTCTCTAGCTTATTTTTACCTACTCAACTCATTTTGCTTCTGTCACACTTGCTTCCTGGATATTTTTAGATTATCCTCCTCCATCTGAGACTCTTCACAGTTTTTGTTTTCTTTTGTTTTTCTAGCTAGAATCCATGTCTCCCAGATCTGTACTTGATCACTCCCACAGTCTCTGTGTAAACATCGTATCCAACCTGTCCACCTTAATTAAAAATTGCACCAGCCCTCCAGGCCAAAATTAGTTTACTGAATTTCCTTTTCTAATTAGCAGCATTGTTTAGGAATTAATGCCATAAAATTCTTCTGTTTTAAAGGTATAATTCAAATACTTTAATGGCAGAACGGTGCAACCATAATCACAGAAAAGTCTGAGCAAGAAGGAGGTGGATAATGGCAGAAATGTCAGAGTTATGTGATATGAGAATCTATGACTGCTGACTTTGAAGACAGAATAGACAAGAAACATCGGTTATTTCTAGAAGCTGGTAGTGGGAAGAACATAGATTCTCCCATAGAATCACTAGAATGTAATTCAGTCCTGCTGATCCTTCATGTTAGCCTAATGAGATCCATTTCAGACATCAAACATCCAGAAGTACATGAAAATATATTTGCATTGTACGACACTTCTAAGTTGCTACAGCTTCACAGGAGTTGAGAGGAGGAGCTTGAATCCCCATTTTGTTTACCAAGCTCTTGCTCTTGTATATACTATGCTCAGTTCAAAATAAATTTTCAAGAAAGGAGAGACATGCTCTCTGCTTTTGAAGAAAAAAAAAAAGTTTACAAACTAGTCAGACTTTCCAATGGGAAAACACAACCATATGGCAGAGATGTTAGAAGCACAAATTGTGCCAACAGGATAATCAACCATCATTTACATGGCCAGCCATCCCAGAAAACTGGCATGCAAGGAGCATCACTGTAGCAGCTGTTGCCATGGCCCCAAATCCTATGATAGAGACTGAAAAAGAAACAAAAGACACAAGCAAGCAGAAGCCCTTTGAGATCTTCAACTTACCAAACAGAGAGGCAGCATGGTGTGACCAATGGGGACAAAGCACTACTCCAGACCCTCTGGAATCTGATATGCTCTCCAACCCCAAAAGGTCTGCGACCTGAGGAAAATGACCCAACCATCATCCTCATCTCACTCCTTAGATCTAAAATGAAGTACCAGTTATTCTCTGGGAGTGGGCTGAGATCACTTCCCAAATCAGCCAAATACTTTCCTTTCCTCACATTTTAATATAAAACAGATATAATTAAGTGGAATTTTAGTATCAGCAGAAAGTTGATGGGTATGAGTTACTTAACTCCATGCATGAGTTGAGTGCCTACTCTATGCTAGGTTGTTTTTACGACTTTATAAATGCAGAATCACCTACCCATACATGTGCATCAGCATAGACTATAAATTCCTAGACCGTATATACATTTATATAGAGAATAGAGGTGGAGAGAACAGAATTAACTACTTTAGGGATTTACAACTAAGTCAGTGTATTTTGGGGATTCTGAATATGTGATTTAAAGCAGAAATAGTCACTGTTGATGTGGCCACTATATTAGACATGGTTTCCAAAAGAACAAAACCAATGTTAGATTTTATACCTATTTATAAACATGCATGTGTACAGAGAGAGAGAGAGACTGAAAATGGAGACGTTCCAAGATTTGTAGCCAACAAGCTGGACATAAACGACAATCAATCATGTATTCCCAATCTGAACCAAAATGCCTAAGACCCAGGAGAACCGAGGGTGTAAGTTCGAATCCCAAAACAAGCAGACTCCACATCATAAAACAGCTGATATTTCCATTGGAATCCAAAGGCAAGAAAAGATGTTGTTCCCACTCAAGATCAAATTCAAAGGAATCCAGCAGGTGTATTTTCTTTCACTTAGGGAGGGTCAGTCTCTTTGTTGTATTCAGACCTTTAAGTGGTTGGATAAAGAAGACCCTCTGCATTACTCAGTCTACCAATTCATGTTAGGGTCTCATCCCAGAAAATCCTCGCAAATATACCCAGAATGAAATTTGACTATCTAATGAAGTTGATATATAAAATTAGGTGGACAAAAAAAGGAAAATGCTAAATTACCTTTACTCTTTCACAACTTCTAAAGTAATTTAAAAGTTTTTTTAAAAACCTAGAAATTTGATAGATGATTTGATGCTAACAGACAGGCAGAGAGGGTGGATGTAGGAACAAGGGAGAATGGGGACCAAGTGGTTTATGCTAAAGGAATATGGGTTGTGATTGTGGTGTGCTGACACATCAGAGCAGGTGGGGACTCACTCCCCTGAATCATACACAGTATTGAAAATGTATGTTACTACAATAAAAAAATAAATAAAACAAGCAATTTAGGAAAAGTTAGCTAGCAGACCACTGCTTTCTCAGAGAACTAGAAAATTTACATTAAAATATACGAATTATCTGTTTGAGCATAGTGAAAAGTTTCATAGTGAAAATGGAAACCCAGCAGAACCTCAGACTATTATAAGTACTTTAATAGAGACTTAAAACCTTTGGAAAGGCTAATTGAGTGAAGGTTTTGAAAGCTTTAAATAGGACTTAGAAAATTAGGAAGTGCAGAAAACATAAGATATTGCCTTTTAAAAGTGTAATGTAATTACTATAAATGTTTTTTAAAGGCAATGAAAGAATAAGTCAACAGGGAATAAATTAGGAAAAGGTTTAAGGTGGTTGAAGGTGGTCTAGTGATAGTGTCAGAAGTGCCTACCAAACAATTATTCTAACAATTAAAAGCGAAGAACTTCATATGTCATCATACAGTTACTGACAATTATCCAACAATATCAGATACCACCAAATGACATATGATCCTTCAATAGGGCACCAGAACATTAACTGCTTCAAGAGAATTACACGCATTAGGGAACACTTTCAAATAGAAAGACTGGTCATCAGGTGTCTATAAAGGCAATCAGCTGACACTATTACTACCTATTTTAATTAAGAATTCCTTTGAGGGCCTCCCTGGTGGCACAGCGTGTTGAGCTCCGCACTGTGAACTGTTCCTGGCACAGCAGTGTGAGTTCCATCCTCTGCCAGGGAGGGGACCCACATGGCGCAACAGACCTCTCATACCTCTCCTGTTGAACCCCTCAGCAGTGTATTTCAGTCCATCTGCCTGTTCTGCTCCCCACTCTGTCTCTGGTAAATCTTCTCACCTCCCGTGACTCTGGCCTGTACCCCAGCTCTCGTGTGCATAAATAACTAAATCTTTAAAAAAAGAGAGATCCTTTTAATCCTTCATGTATCTGTATATGATGCAGTAGAAAAAAAAAAAAAGATAAACGAGAACATGAAGGAAACGACTGAAAATATATCTGCACCATAAAGTAGTGGTGAAGAAGAGCAGGAAGGATAAAAATAATAATGATAAATAGAAACACTTTATAATGTCAGATTAATTTCAAAAGTCTAGTTAATTTTAAAGATATATAAACTTAATAACAATTGTCAAAACACATGAAACAAAGCTGACAAAAGTAAATGGAGAAATGAATGGAACCATAGTTGCCAATTTTAACACAGTGGTTTCAGTGATTGATAGGACAAATAGCAAATGTCCAGAACATTCATAAGATATACACTACTTCAACAACTCTACCAAGTGGAATATAGAAAAAAATGGAGGGTGGACAAGTTCTTTTGAATTATCGCTCATGGGGAGAGAAGAGGGGAAGGGTGGAAGGCAGACGGGAGCACGGGGGTCTGAGGTGATGGTGCACTGGTGATATGGTGATGGGGAATACATGGGGATTACAATTGATGTCAAATATATGTAAGTTAAAAATTTATATAAAAAATAAAAACAAAAAATAAATATAGCTTTATCATATAGACACATAAAAAAAAATCTATTGACACGTCCAAGGAACAATTCTAAATGATTTTATCTACAACTACTACCTGCATTTGAAGGGAAATTTTGAATAGTCCATATTTTTTTATTCATTCATTTAACATAATATATATATTTGTGGCTAACATAAATAGTATATACTATGAATATAGTTTTTTTTTAATGAAAGTAATCTGTGGAAGAAAGGTTTTTTAACTTCTTTGTCATTTTGACAAATCTCCTTAAGTGGTTGTGTACTAGAAGACAGCTGGATTTTTTTTAATTTGTTTATGCATGCAATAAGTTGTGATGTGCTACTTTGATTGAGGTATGCTAAAAATATTGTATTCCTACATACAGATCTATAGTTGAAAATGATGCTACTATCTGGCAATCTTGTCACTACAATTTTGGGTATGTATTTTGAGATTACTTTTTATTTTTTATACCAAGAGATAGTGTCATATATGTTAGTTTCAATATAGAATCTAAGTCTAAATCAATGAATTTTTCTCATTATGTTATCTAATATCCATTGGAAAGATATTATTCTCCTGAATAAATCTGTACCAATCTGAATTCATCAACTGAAAAATATTAGTTCACTGAGTTATGTAGAATTTCCAAATCTTGACTGATTCATTATAAAAAATCATATTAGTTTAAAACCCCACACATACTGTCAGATATATCTTTAAGTATTGAGAAACTGCCAAACTCACAATGTCAGATAACGGTGTTCCAAAATTCTCTAATTCTTATTTGAAATATCAAGTTATGTTATGGTAACACACTGTTGACTGTGTTACCTGTAATCACTTAAAGTGATAAGTTTACATCTCTTTCTGCATAGGTAAATGTCCAGAAATACCTATCTTAATATTCATAGTGTATTTGTCATTATTTCAAGTAAATTGAAAAAAAAAAAAAAGGAATTCAGCACAGCTCAAGCAAATGCAAACACACCAGCACCTATTCCTGGAGACAACCATTTACTCAAGCTTATAACAGGGGATCCCACTTTGTAACACTGCATACTAGATAAAATAAAAGTGAATACAAGGACTGAAACATAGTAACATTAATATTTCTATTTCTTTAACAGTTACTGTATTAGTGTGTTTGAAAAAAAAAAACTGATCACATAACACACTCTGGTGTCACTATTCTGATTCTTTGTGTGTCACTAACATCTTTAAAATTTTTGCTTTTGCAAAATTCATAAAAATACTAATTCAGGGGCCTCTCTGGTGGCGCAATGGGTAAAGCACTGCCCTGTAAAACAAAATGCAGCCACTGCAGCATGAATTTGATCCCTACAGCTGGCCAGGGAGGTGACCCACATGACAGCAGACCTCTCCTGCCTCACCCAATGCTCCCCTTGCAGTGTGTTTCAGTCCATCTGCCTGTTCTGTTTCCCACTCTGTCTATGGTGACTTCTCTTAACCATGCACCTTTGGCACCTTAGTTCTTGTATGCATAAATAATAAATCTTAAAAAAATATCAACTCAGTAAGAAAAGACAATTGATATTATAGATACGCTTCACAGATGCCCTGAAAGTATACTAAGTCATCCAGTTTCCTGAACTACACTTCAAGCATCATGGGACTAAAGAATAGTCAGCATGTAAATTGCCATAAATATACAATATGTGATAGCTGTTGGTCTATATATATATATTTTTTTTTTTTCTGGAAGGAAGCTCTTATTTTCTCAACCAGTTAATGAATTAGAGTTTAGTTTAGAAAGCCTCTGTTATTTCTATAAGTGATATGGGAAAGGTTATAATTTTCTTCTTCTGTTTAACTATTCCAAATTTGTTTTTTTTTTCCTGCAGTTGTATAACAATTAAAGAATAAGAATTTTAAGAATTAGTAGCCTCTTTTGATTGACTCTTACACAGCCATTCTTAACAACCTTCAGATTGTCTAGGTCTTTCTTTTCTTTGGGTTACTTTAACAATCAGGATTTTAAAAAAAATAATAATTTTTAAATGAAATACCACTGTTTTACATCCTTCTTAATTTTTTGAAGTACACAATTTCTCTCCTAGGATGCACTTACCATATGACTATGGCTTTGTTTTAAATTGTTTTAGTCTCACATGAGGATTGAAATTCATAAAAAAAAAAAAAATCCTAGGTCTATTTTCACTGAGAAATATAACATTTATATATTTAAGCTCTTTATCTTTTCCTGATTAACACTGATGACAGTAAAATATCCAGGAGACCTCAGTTCAAACAAACAAGCAACTCAACTTAACTGAAGGAGGTCATAGTTAATCCCAGTCAATGAAGTGGCTAATAGAAAATCCCTTTCTAAAAGATAGCAGCTCAAATTCTGTCTTTAAAATGGAATATTCTCTTGAAAGTCTATAAAGAAAGCTTTAAAAAAAATAAGTTTCCTTTAATTTTAAACACAGGGTAACTAATTCTGTTACTCCATGTCCCTTTAATGTTATGCTCACCAATATAAGGCATTACTTCATTCATCTCATTGTTTCTTATTCTAAGCCAATATGCTATCAGTAGGTTTGTTTGTTTGCTCTGGTGTCTTCTCTAGGTAGAAAATTAGTTTTTGAACAAATTCGATATATCTGGAAAAATTAAATGTCCTGAATTACCATTATTTGTTATTCTTGCAGAATTTTCTTTTTCTGTAGATGAACTTTTAAGTTTCAATGTCTTGAACTGAATCAGTCTCTTCATATGGAACATGGTAAGTCATAGAGAAGTAAGCACTTCTTAATTGGTCAGAAGTTTGACCTTTTATTCTAGCCTGTGTTATGTCCTGAGATGCAAATATAAGACCAGTAGCAAAAAGTTTGGTTCGCAAAGGGAAAAACATCTGCATTGTGTTCTTGATGCCTAAACTCACTCCCAGCTCCAAAAGGCTGGATATAGCATCGTGGAAACAAGAACCAACCTGCCTTCTGGACTTCAGTTCTTATCTGTGATCTTGCTCATCACCATAACAGTCCTCATATTTTACAGGCCAAGTTACCTTTCAAAACATCAAGTGTTTGTATGAACATTGTTCAAAATTATTTTTTTAATCACAGTGCATTCTACTTTAATGCACAGAGTAGTATATCTTTGATTGTATATTTAATATCATTAGAGGGTTTAAAATATATTCCTCTGATCTCGGTTCTTACAAAGACATTCCTAATAGCCTTTAACTTCTGCCTAGGTCTTTCTTTTCTTCCTATTACCTTTAACAGAACAATCAGGATTTATTTTTACTATTTTAAAATGTACTTTTTTTAATGAAGTACCACTGTTTTACATCCTTGTTAATTTTTTGATAGTATAAAATTCCTCTCCTACAGAAATAACTAGTTCTCCCACCACCAAAGAACCCATGATACTCCACTATAGTAGACTACTTTCCTTCATCTCCTAACCTAACCTTCTCCCTCATCTCTCCTATTCCTCCTCCCTGCCTGAATGTTTCAGATCTATGATCAGCTTTCAAGAAATTGATTTAAAGTCTGTCTTTGCTTCACCCTTTGTTTGGTTGCTCTATATTTCACAGATAAGTAAAAACATCTAGTATTTGTCTTTTTCCTTCTGAACTTCTTTCACTTGGCATAATCCCTTCCTGTTCTATCCAGGTTGCTGCAAATGGCACGAGTTTATTGCTTATGATGGGTAAGCAGCATTCAACTATGTATACATACACTACTTTTTTTCCTTTAATTTTTGCATAGAAAAACTGGGGTATAGGCCAGAGGTGCATGGGTTGAGAGGATTCATAGAGACAGAGTACACCACCTCTTCTCGACCCACCCTTCTCTTTGGGGACATTTAGGTACTTAATTTCTAGAAAGCTCCTTCACTTTTCTATATGCATGTTTGTATGACAATGCAACTAAATGTCTCCTTCACTAGCACAGTGATTGTCAGCTGACATAAAAATCTCAGTGTCTCCCCATGGGCCCAATGTAAAACTCTGACCTATGAAATGAGAGAGAATAGATCAAAAAGCAGCAGCAAGGTATTACACCAGAGAAGTAACAATTGGCTTGATCATGGGTTGTGTGCCTTGCTAATGTGCAGAAGTCATAGAAGATATGAGCCAGCCCCAAAGTAAAAACAGACAATTGCTTGCTTAGACAACAGTGCCTTTTCTCTGTATAACATCTGCATCGAATTTAAGTGGTAATTCTTAGCATTTTACTAGAAAAAGAAATTATGAGATTTGTATCAATAAATCAGACTCTGTAACAATGCCTTCAATTTCTTTCCATTTATCTTGGAGTCATACTGTTTTGCCTTTTGAAGTTAAAATCATCGGTTCCTTTTAAAAATGGTTTCATTCACTTATGAAATTTCTCAGACACTGAAATCCATAGATACTAAAATTAGTAAGATGAGGCACCTACCTGCAAAGAATTTAATCTAATCAGTAATCCATATGGAATATGGACTAAATGTGTTATTGGATAAAACACATACATATAAACATATATACAATCAAGCCATATGAAAATGCAATTGTACCATGTAAATTCTGATATTTTCTGTCAGATGTAACTCTTTATAAATCATGTCTATAAATTTTTCTAACTAGCTTGTGTGGAGAAAAGAAATGAGATTTCTAAGGTATTATGTCAATATATTCACAATAGTGAATGTGAAAGTAGATTCAGTTCTTAAAAATCTCCTGAAAAGCACACTTTGAATAAGTCACCTATTCTCCTCAGTCCCACCTTCACCACCTGAAAAAACACAGTGAACAAATTATTGAACAATGTCCCTGACAGTTCCATATATTTCCAACAAATGAATGCTTCCGAGTCCCCATTGTTTGCCATCTCCACAGACAGGACTCAGTTAATGAAATGGCTAATTAGATTTCTGTAATCCTGTAGTCATTGTGTTTGAGGTGACATTTTGTCGGCATTTCTCTTGTGGCTCCTTCAGTGTGATAGGGAACATTTTCCTTTAGCCAACTTGGCTTTTGTTATTTTGCTGGAATGGCACTTCCCTCTGTTGGTGTAATGAAATCATTGCCCTCCCAGATACAGCTCTTCCACTCAGCATTTAAATAGAAAGGAATAGGAAAATGATCATCTGATTAGCCAAACAGGCCCATGTTCAAAAACCATTTCCAAAATCAAATAATAGAATTGGATTGAGTTCAGAGTAGAGGCAATGACTTAGGTATTATTACATATTGTAGTACATGTTCATTGACCAGCAGAATGTGAAAGGATTAAAAAGTTCTGAATCCCATGATCTATAAGTCAGAGAGAGGAAAATTAATACCTTATGATCTAATTCATAGGTGGTATATAGAGAGAGAAAACAAAGGAACTAAATAAAATAAAAATAAACATATGGTCTGTAAGACCACATTAGTGGTTACCACATGGTAAGGGGTAAGTGGGAAGGTAAATCAAGTAATAGGGGGCAAGTGTATGATGAATGATCTGATTTTAGTGATGAACGTAGAGTATATAAGATGTTGACTTATAGTGATGCACATCTGAATCACATAATGTTCTAATGCAATTTTTTTTTTAGATTTTATTTATTTATGCACATAAGAGCTGGGATACAGGCCAGAGGCAGGGGCTGAGAGGATTCATCAGAGAGCAGAATAGAACAGGCAAGTGCAGAATAGAGCAGGCAAATCAACTGAAATACACTGCTGAGGGGAGCAGCGGGAGAGGCAGGAGAGGTCTGCTGCAACATGTGGGCCCCCTTCCTAGGCAGGGATTGAACTCAGACTGCAGTGGCTGAGGAAACTCCACAGTGTGGCACTCAACCCTGCATGCCACCAGGGAGGCCCTCTAATGCAAAGTTACTTCAATAAATAAGAAGTGAATTCTTCAAAAAGTGGAGGCTCAGATGTTATTTTGGGCAGCTGATATTTTCTTTAAAGATTTGTTTTAATCTATTTATGCATACAAGGACTAGGTATAGGCTAAAGGTGCAAAGCAGGGATAGGGAGGACGTGTTTGATTTACCTGAGATAAGAGTGGGAAGCAGAACAGCTACATCCACTGAAACACACTGCTGAGGGAAGCAGAATGAAACACAGGAGAGGTCTGCTGCATCATGTAGCTCCCTGGCTGGGGATCAAACTCAGACTGCAGTGGTGATAACATGATAGCACTAAGACTTAACCCCTACAACACCAGGAAGGCCTTCTTGTGGGAAGTTTTAAAAAACCATATGTTGTAGGTAATAAATGAAAGATCAGTACTAAAGTTACAAGTCAAGAAAAAAATAAAAACTGTCTAAAATACTGGGATTATGGTAAGTAATATTACACTTTATTTTTTTAAAAGATTTATTTATTTATGCATACAAGCACTGGGGTACAGGCCAGAGGTGTGGGGTTTGAGAGGATTCACCACAGAGAGCGGGGAGCAGAACAGGCAGATCAACGGAAGTACAATGCTGAGGGGAGCAGCGCACACAGCAGGAGAGGTCTGCTGCACCATGTGGGTCCCCTCCCTGGCTGGCAGCAGGGATCGAACTCGTGCTGCAGTGGCTGCGGTTTGCTTCGTAGTGCGTTGTTTAACCCACTGTGCCACCAGGGAGGCCCCAATATTACACTTTATAAGTTGATAATTAAGGATAAAATTATAATATATTTTACTTTAATATATTTCCCTATAAATTCTACTAATCCATTTTTAAGCCATCTTTCTATCAGGTGAGAGAAATTTGGTAAAATCATTTTGAGAGTCATTTTCAAATTTTCCAGGAGGTTGTATCTAAGTTAGGTCTAAGTTTTTACTTCTAAACTTGGTGAGGCCCAAGACTAAACCCAAACCATTAAGGGATGGCATGCTCTAAAAAGGGGTCTGACTATCCATATGCACAAAGGCAAAGGAAGTAGAATCTTAGTGTGAAAGTGTTTTATATAGTTATCTACCCACATATCACTTCCAAATATCTCTTCCATGTTTTGCTACATGTCTCTCCTCCATTTTCTCTTCCAAGACTCTCTTTTTTTGTGCTTCTTCTATAATCGTTTTCCCCTCAGTCAGGGTGGAAGTTCCTCCCCTTTTTTACAGATACATCCTGAAAGAAGTTGACTGGGTGATGGCAGGGGTGGTTGAAGAAAGACTATCCACAGAACAGGGTGTCCTTGTTTGAAGGACAGTAAAGTGTAAAACCCCAGTTAGTGAATGTTTTTCAGAGAACTTCACCCCATCTCCACACTGGAGAGATCACAGATGCCAAGGATTACAAATTCCAGCCTGCCATGAACCTGACTTCTTGAATTGAGAACCACTGGGAACTAGAGACAGAGTTCAGTGGGTTTGACTGGCTTACAACCAAGCACTTGTGCTCACTTGTCTTTGTAAAATTTGTTAGTGTATCAGGATTATTACATGGGATACGGGCTCAAGTACAGAGTTGACTGCAGGGTCATGCCTCAATATTTTGATAGAGAAAACCCATTGAGAATTTGCCCCCTCAAAAAGGGGCAAAAAGGAAAGTAGACAATAAGGAAATGCAAAACAATAAGAATATGTACATTTTACAAAAAATGAATGCTTACATGAGCATTTAAGATTCTCTGCACATAACAACATGCTTTAAATTTAAGATAGAATTTTCAACATAAGTAGTGAAGAAAAAGGATCCCTTTACTTCAGGGGGAGTAAATATAAAGTGGGAAAAACTTGAGGCAATCAATTCAAAATTCTAGAACACCATTTTACAGTCACTTTTCAAAATACAATCACACTTAAGGAAAATAAGAGATGAAGAAAATACTTCAATTAAGATTTATTAATATTCTATTCAACCCTAGCAGTCAACAAACACTTTTATTTTTATGTGTTTAGTCCTTGATTCATTTGTTCTATTTCTGAATATGTGGAAATATATCTGCAAATGTATAAAAAGGGAGCTAATTTACTATCTGCTGAAGGAAGAACATTTTTAAAATGCCCAATTAAATGATTATTAAATGTTTTAATTTATCTGCAATAATTATAGTCTCTAATTCACATAAGATCGAGTGTGAATAATAAAGCCATCTTACTATCTGACATCCTTTCTAAGCCATTAACACAATTTTTTTCCTGTTCAGATGACTACTATTAACGCTGAGGAAAATACTATTTGCAAATAAATAGCATGTCCTTTAAACCTCTACTGCTATGCAATTTAGGATAAGGAAATAAAGAACTTTATCTCAAAAAATATTAATGGGTCTCTACTAGATCTTATTTCAGATAAATCCCCATTACTTGCAAAGAGTTTGCTGATTTCTCTTAGGATAATTTTAAAAAAACATGATTATCTTTTTGCTTAGTGACAGATTCATCTGTCAAACAGTATCCCCAATGACAGAATGTACATTGAATACCTTAAAAATAGATCAGAAGTAAAAGCACATGCAATGCCTTTTTGAAAACTAGATTCCTTTTAGTTAATTTAGCTTCCCTTTTTGGTGACATGTCTTTTAAAGAGCTTTTAAAAAGCAAATAATTGGTCTTATACTTTTTGGTATTTTTTTTAAAGATTCGCTTATTTATGTATACAAGGACTGGGGTATAGGCTAGAGTCACAGGAGGTGAGAGGATTCACCAGAGACAGATTGGGGAGCAGAACAGGCAGATGGACTGAAATACACTGCTGAGGGGAGCAGCGGGGTAGGCAGGAGAGGTCTGCTGCGCCAACTGGGCCCCCTCCCTGGCCGTGGATTAAACTCATGTTGCTGTGCAGCTGATTCTTCACAGTGCAGTGCTCAACCTGCTGCGCCACCAGGGAGGTCCTACGTTTTGGTATTTGTGAAGAGCATTAATATCATCTTTATTTGAGTCCATGCATAGGTAATGAAGGGTGTTCTAATATGCAAATAAGTAATACCTATTTACAGGACTTTTATCTTTAATAAAGAGAAATATCAGATGAAGCCACAGGTGTGACAATATAGGTGTGTAAACATTAATGTTCTGTCTGAGTTAAATTTCTTTTGCATTGATTAAGACTTAAATAAAGATTTAATATAAGAACGCATGGATGAGCACAAGTGAGAAAAGGACAACTGTATTTGGTGTTAAACTAGAACTAATTCTAGTTATCTTTTGGGGTCCTCTACTGAAAACTTTCTACACATGATAAATGTATCATGGTTTCATGGAATGAACAGATCAAAACAAAGCTGAAGCTGAACATAGCTTGATCAGATACTGACCAAAGCAATTATCTTGTAAAATCCTGTTTGTATTCATCTATAAAATGAGAATAATCATGGCTGTGTTGTATATTTTCTATTAACTTTTCAGTGATAAGCATGAAAATACCTGGAAAAGATCAATGGAATAGAATAAAGAGTACAAACATAGACTCAGTGATATAATCAAATGATCTTTAAAAGAGTGAAGACAACACAATTGAGAAAAGATAGTATTATAAGAAATGGTCTTAAAATAATGGGGTATCTGAATGCAAGAAAAAAAGTAATATGGACACAGGTTACACCCTTCATAAAAATTAACTCAAAATGGGTCCTAGATCTAAATGCAAAAATATAAAAAATATCTAAAATGTAACAGGAGAACATATAGTTGACATTGTTTTGCAATGAATTTTTAGATACCACATCAAAAGTATAACCCATGAAATAAGTAAGTGGTAACTTGAACTTTATTAAAATTAACAACTAGTCTGCAAAATGGTGCTACCAAGAGAATAAGACCCAGAGTAGAACACATTTGGAATAGACATATCTAGTAAAATGACTTTTAGCACAATATGCAAAAAATCTGTTAACAATGTGAAAACCACTCAATTTCAAAAATGGACAAAAGATGTGAACAAAAACCTCATCAGTGAAGATACACTGCTGACATATACAGCTCCAATGTCACATATAATTATTCATAGTTTAAAAAAAATGAGCATTTCTGGTGACCCTGAAGTGAACATTTAGGAAAAGGGCAAATGACTGAGACAAAGACAAAGCTTCTCCTAGCCTCTAAGAACTTCACTGCTCTTAAAATAATCTGCATTTTTTTAAGATTTTATTTATTTATATAGGCAAGAGCTGGAGTACAGACCAGAGGCATGGGAGGTGAAAGGAATCACCAGACAGAGTGGGGAACAGAACAGGCAGACTGAAATGCACTGCTGAAGGAAGCAATGGGTGAGGCAGGAGAGGTCTGATGTACCATGTGGGTCCCCTCCCTGGCGGGGGATTGAACTCATGCTGCAGTGGCTGCAGAAGCCCTGCAATGAGGTAGGTGCTCAACTCCATGTGCCACCAGGGAGGCCCTAATCTGCATTCTTGAAGCAATGGTAGTAGACTTTCCAGAGGCCCACAGGACCTCCATTGATTTTTAGGTTCTCATACAAAGGTGAGACCTATTTTGAAATACTGAGAAAAATCTATCTGTGCCAGATTTTGGGGAGATCAATCCTACAATATATTGACATTATTTGAAAAATAAGCAATGCAAACCTTATATCTATTATTAAGTAATGAAAGCCACATATTTATTGTTGTGATATAAATATAATTCACTTTTAATTTATATTTTCCTCCCTTGTGTAATACACATACAAGCCACTTTTTTTCTAGTCATAGTAACTCACCTTCGTTCCCTCAATTTCATGTAATAGACAATATCTTACTACAGTGGGATACTCGGAATTTTTTAAAAGGTTCTTTTAATTTTGTGTAAGAGTGCGGTAGGGTCAGGCATTATTTGTATCCATGACCACCATATTCCATATTGCAAACGCCACAGTTGGAAATTGAAGTCCCAATTCCAGGCGAGTGGGGAACACAAAAGGAAGTGAAATTAAGGATTAAGGGCTGCCTGTTACTAAACTGAAAAACACTCCTTGTACTAGAGATGAAATGATTCAATTCAATTCTGCTACAGAATGATGTGAAAATGAAACTGATGGGAGAGCAAATGGAAACAGCTGTGTTTTACTGCAACACAGACAGTCTGCACATTTTGCTGCTTATTTATAATGAAAACGGAAATTGTAAGTGACAGGCTGGGGTAGTTTATAAAGCAAACGTTTTGAAGCCTTGGAGGTGCTATTGCTTTATGAAAAAAGCAGCCAGCTGACCCACCTTTTTCATTATGCACAGTCACTGAATTCTCCTACGATGATAGAAATGTAGTATTTTCATATGAAAAGGAAAGTACATGCAACCAGAGTAAAAACGTTTCCTAGCATCATGATTTTTTAAAAAATACTAATTTAAAATAATTTATTGATCAAAAATATCTGGCTTAGAGATCTTGAGCACTGCAACCTTGACAATGAGGTCTCTTCTCTACGCATACGGAGAAGTCCAAAAGAAGGTAGAGCAATACCAATGACATGGGTCAAGGGGCTTCGCAGGAATCTAGGATGTGATTTGTTTCCCTTTGCTTTCCCATCAGTTTCATTTTGCATTTCTTCCTTCTGTGCAAATTTTCTTCTGAAGTTCCACAATGTGCTGCTGTACGACCAAGCTTACATCACAAATGACTACCCCTAGATGAAGATAACTGGGGAGAACATTGAATTTTGGTAGAGTCAGCAATCAAACAGGATCTAATTTGCAGTCTGCAAATGTAAGTATAGTTTCTGCATCTGACATGGATCTAAGTGCCTATAAGTAAGTTAGGTATATAAATATGTTTTGTTCTGATGGCACACCTTTATTTCAGTCTGTTAACAAATGTTTTCTACTACCATGGCCTTGGTTTATTGGTCTTGAGCACTAGACACAAGACCAGAGTTATTCTAAGAATGAAGGGGCAGGAGCCTCCCTGGTGGCGCAGCAGGTTGAGTGCCACACTATGAAGCAGCGCGAGTTCGATCCCCGGCCAGGGAAGGGATACACATGGCTCAGCACACCTATCCTGCATTGCCTGCTGTTCCATTCAGCAGTGTATTTCAGTCCATCTGTCTGCTCTCCTTCCCACTCTGTCTCTGGTGAGTCCTCTCACCTCCCCCGACTCTGGCCTGTACCCCAGCTCTTGTAAGCATAAATAAATAAATCTTAAAAAAAAATGCAGGGGCAATATTGCTCACAGGCTGGTCCACTACAACCTTTATACTGTAATTGCTGACCATCTTCTCTAACATTCACGCTTATGGCTGAGTTTGGTGCATTCTTTCAGACTTTTATAATTTACACAGGCCTTTTTTATTCCTACCGGCCATGTGAAGACATGACATCTTTTCTGTTCCAAACATGCACACACACACCCCACACATGATCTAAGTGGTGCCATCTACTTACGCACTAACAGTCTAAATCCATCTTACAATGCCTAAGAAAGACTGTTATTTAAAAGACTTCTCTCATTTTGGCTTTTGTAAAATGCCAGCTATGTTGGCCTTAGAATGAGTTAGTGTGACTCATAACAAATGTCCATAATGAGATTTCCTTTCATACTGAGAAGTCAGTTGGCAAAATGGTATAGTGAACCTAGTTGACAATAAGTTTACTCATCCAGAAAATGTTTGCTTTGTGCTCAAGGTACCGTGAGAGATGAAGAAGTATCTCAAACTCTGAAGCAGGATAAAAACTAAACAAAATGATTATAAAATAGGGTGTAACGGGCTAGATTAGCATCATGAACACACAAAGATGGGAAACAGAAAATGCAATGAGAAAGTAGGGGAAGAAGTTTGCCAAGGGGGTAAAGAGATAACAAAGGAAAGTATACTGAATCTTGGAAGAAATTAGAGTCACATAATGAAGAAGGAGAAGAGGGAAGAAACATTAGCAAGAAGTAGAAAGGAAGTCCCAGTTTGCACTATCCTCACTGAAATACCAAATTAACAACCACAATGGAGTACTACTTAGCTTTTTAAAAAGGTGTACTAGAGACTTTGGGACAACATGAATAAACTATGAGGTGGTTACATTAAGTGAAATAGACAGTGAAAAATAGTTACTGGTTTAATATAATTCACAACATTCTCTCATTTGTGGAATATAAACTAAAAAACAAGAATGAACCACCAAAACACAAAAAGAACAGTTTTATCTATGAAAATATGGTGGATATCTGTAAGGTTAGCGGCAGGTCAGAGGCCTCAGAGGAGATAAAGGCGTTTTGGTGGAGGTCAAGTGAAGCATGTGCACATGCTGAGGTATGAAGTTGTACTTCCCAACTTACATCTTTCTCCAAATAAATAGTCAATAAAATTTTAATGACTGTTATAAAATTTTGATGGATTAAAATAAAATTGCTAATTCTAGTAAATCTACTTCATTCTAGTAAATTTTGTTCACTTTTGTTATTTTGTTCATTTTATTCAAAACCCATCATTGATACAAAAAAAATGAACTGTTCATAGTCTCTTGTTTCAAAGAACTTAGAGAACTTGTGTGTGGTGGCAGAAATTGGGAAAGCCATGAAGAATGACCATGTGGCTTCCAAAGAGATAGTCATTTTTCCCCCAAATATCCACATTTTCTTTTCCTCATATTTATCTTGGTTTTTACTTCTAAATTATGAGCAATTGTATATACCAATTTGCCATACTACAGCCATTTTTCTTCTAACATATGCTGCACTATTTAACAAGTATCAAGCAGAAATCAGAATATTCTTAGGACAGATACTGGAATTTATATTCCAGTAAAGTAAATATCATGATATTTACTTATGATATTTACTTATGATATTTACTTATGCATACAAGAACTGGGGCACAGGTCAGAGGTGAGGGAGGTGAGAGGATTCACCAGAGACACAGTCAGGAGCAGAGCAGGTGGATCTACTGAAATACACCACTGACGGGAGCAGAGGGCAAGACAGGAGGGGTCTGCCTCCCCATGTCAGTCACTTCTCTGTCAGGGATCAAATTTTTGCTGCAGTGCCTATAAATAGCTTCATAGTACTATGCCTTAACCCCTTGATCCACCAGGGAGGTCCCTATCTCAACTGTTAAGCCAGCTATCATAAAATAAATAATTCCCATGATGTTTATTAACATTAAATTTATGGGAGTAGAAAAGAAAAGGCTAAGGATCACTGAGGATTATACCATTTGAAGCAACAAAGGAAGTATATTTGTACACTAATTTAATTAGTTTGGGGGCACAAGTGAGTTAACTCACTGCCAAAATGTTTTTTATATTAAAATACCAAGTAATAAATGGTTGAACAACAGGACTTCAAGTTTTAAGACATTAAGAACATGATCCATAAGTTCTCGTAGGAAACATAATATTAATATCACCTATGTTTTTGATTGGAACTAATTGCAGTAAACCATTTTATAATGGGCCAGGATGGATCTACATAATTTAATCTATATCATGTGCAGGTCTCTGAATCCAAACTTACAGACTGAAATGGTTAAAACAATAGGACTTAAATCTTAATCATTTTATTTTGCTTAAAGCATAGTTTTTTTTTTTAATATTGGTTGTTTAGGATGATCAAATGTTCTATTTTATAATCATATGGACTTACTGTGTCTTACTGTTTCAATTCTGATATATTACTCTAATTGGAATCATGGTAAGAATAAATAGCCTTTTGAGCTAGTGAGTATCATAACATTCTCTACTAAAAAAAATGAAAGGAAAAAATGAACAAAACAGAAACAAGATACACAATAGCAGGATCTACAGGAATTAGAAAATGCAGTTTTTAAAGCTGAATATCTGTAAATTCCATTTTCACTCTGTTCCTTATCATTCTATAACTGGACTATTCAAAGACCCACCTTTATTTTCCCCATTGATATATTATAAATTCTATCAAATCCATAAAGAGTTCCATGAAATTTGCATATCATCCTCTGTATAAGTATTAATGCTGTGCATGTCGTTCAAAAAAGTGGATCTTCAAGTTTGCCTTCCAAAATGCATAAACCCCAATAATGGAAATTTGCATATTACATAAATAAGAGTTGACTCTCATCCATTGCTTAAAGTGATCATTTAATCAACATTGGCAATGTATGGGATGTGTCTGAATATTGCAACATAAATGATAGCATTGTGTTGGGTTTTATACATGCCAAGGAGCCTATTACGTTCATTAACATTATGAAAAGAGCTTGTTTGTATAGTTGTATTCAGGAGACTAAGTTCCTTTCTGTCTTTCTTGAGCAATTGATTTTGGACAAAATAGCTAGTCATTCTGATTTTTTTCCTCATTTGAAATATGGGAGTGATCACTCTCAAAATACCTAAATGAACTGTACAACTGATATAATTTCCTTCCAATAATCCCACTTCAGAGCATATGGACTGTAGCTTTCATATCATTTTAGGAAAAAAAAAACCCTTAATTCTTTGGATTCTTGGATTTTGAGCATAACTAATTAGTTATTTTAGCACAGAGGCATGCTAACAAGTTAAAAGGACAATATCAGCACTGTACCTCATTTGGCAGCTGTTATCTTGCTGTTCTACAAAAAAAAAATATGTTTTAGCTTTGCTATATTTTCTAGAGAATTTTGAAGATCCAGTCTGATTTAACCTTGCTGAAGTTTCCATTTTGAGGGAACAAAGGACGACTCATTCAACATATCTATTGAGAACAGCATCATGATTTCTAAAGACTTCACACTAGAAATAATGTAGGTATAAGGCTGAAATAACTAACATGTCAAAAACTACATTTGACTTTGAAGTTTTTCATTCTTATCGCAATATATGCTTTTCTGTAACTCAAAACCACGTTTTGACAGGTGCTTTAGTGTACCTATTTTTGAATATTCTTTAAGGAATTAAAATCCCTCCCATATATATCTATTTATTTATCTAATCCACTGATTCCATACCCACTGTGGACATATCAGGTTGATGAGAGCAGCTGTGGCAAACTACTATTTCTTTCTCATTTTAAATATACTGAATCAGCCAACTGCACTGTATGATTTAGGAAAGAAAAATACCCCATGATAGATCTAAGAGTGCTTAACAAACATCATTGCAATTCTGGAAATGCTTTTACTGTCTGTTTTATATCAGCCTCTGTCAAGAATACCTAGGGATCAAGTTTAATACATTATGGTATAATCTTAAACCTCGACACAACAGGAGATACACTGCAGCTTAATATCAAATGAAGCAATATTGGATTCTTTGTGCCTATTATGATGCACTTTTCTACTGATGCATGCCTCATAAGTTTTATTTCATTTTTGGCCTTTAATGAAAAGCAATTTTGATTTCTTCCTTTTCAGCTGCAGTTGCATTTTTACCTCTACCCTTCTACTAAGTGATTGAAACTATACCTAAAAAGAACTGAGACTTTCAGAGGAAGAAATGATAATAATAACTAGATAATAATAACTGAGGCACATCTTCACACACACACAAAAATAACTTTAAAATGTCTTGCTTTATTAACAAGTCATATTCTTTAGTATTATGAGGTGTTGAATTTTCTGCAAATGCAGTCATGAATTTAGAGACTTTATGCAAAGTATATTGTAAATGTAATGATGCTATGGTACAAATATGAAAGTCACTGCAAATTTACGTTATCATTATATCTGTCTAAATTTCTCCAAGAAATACATCTTTATTTTCTCACTCATTTTCCATAATATATCAAATATTTACCATATATTATTCATTGCATTATTTATTTATTTATTTTAGATACTAAAGTGTGCTAGGAACTACAGAAGGTCATGAACATAAATAATAAGCAATATAAAACAACTTTTTAAGTATTTATTAAAATAATATTGGTTTGTATTTTTAGTTTTATTTTGTATATACAGGACTCTCTCCTTCAAGTGTTACTACCATAGTGCACCCACCAACAAAGCACTCATGTTACATATTCTTGTGATCTCTGGCAGAGTGCAAAAGTATTGATCTAATAATTACAAACAATGTAGTCCAAATGTTAGATAATGCTATAAAGGGCAAGTAGTAAGACCCACAGAAGCATTTATCAAAGGAAACAATGGCAGCAGAAAGTTTAACAAAGGTAAATAAAGCATATCAAATGATAGAAAGGAATGCTAGCCAGAAGAAATATTTTTCATATACATAAATCCTGTAGACATGTATTTGTGAATGCCTTGAGAATCACTTTGTTCTACAGATGGATTTAAGATAGATGACTAGAATTGGACTTGAGAGAGAAGTCTACACACAAAGTTATTTCAGAAGGTAGTCAGAAGCCTATCAGGTAGGAACTCATAGGTTATGATAAGGATATTATGTGTTGCCTGTCAGCAATAAGAAGAAACTGAGAGGTTTGATTCAGAGATTCCAGACCAGGTAATTTGTGTGTATGTGTGTGTATGTGTGTGTGTGTCTGTATGTCTGTATGTGTCCATAATATCTGAAATTTAAAAAGAAATTCGGACTCAATAGTGGGGAAGTAATTCTTCCTTATAAATTCCTGAATACTGAATTTTTGCTTCTGTTCACATTTTAAAACTACATTGTAACTGCTTTCCTATTAGAATAGGTTTTGAAAATATGATAAAACAATTTAGAAAATAAGAAAAGAAAGGGATATAAAATGACTTCTGAAAGGGAAGGAAGAAGGAAACTCATTTGGAAATGACATGGCTGTCCTTTATGTAGAAAATTCCAAGGAATCAAAATAGAAAACAAAACTCTTAGAAATAATAAGTAGTGAGGAAAAGGTTGCGCAGCATACAGTTACTAAAGAAAAGTCATTGTTTTCATGCCAGCAATCGTGTGCTGCTTTGGGAATGAATACATTCCTCTAAAGTACAGTAATTTGAGATTGACAAGTAAAGCAGACATGCTCATTAGTCATACAGAATTTATTAAAAGGGCTCTGATATACATGACTCCTTGGCACCAAAGTTGGGGGCAGAATGTTGGATTGGAGCAGGAGCCACACCAATCATCCAAGCAGGGTCTTTTATGCCCTGCTTGGTACATGGTGATCATTGTTATGTAAGACTAGTGACACCAGATGTGAGGGAATGAAGGGAAAACAAAGGAGACAGGTCACACACATCTTTGTTTATTAAGATTAATAGACCTGTATAGAGGTCATGAGTACAGGTTAATCTACATGAAAGAAACAATGAAGAAATGAGTCTAACTGTGAAGTTGAACTTTATTCTAATTAAAAGCTTCTCACTGAGAAAGTACTGTTAAAAGAATGAAAAGGCAAGTCACAGAGGGGAATAAAAATCTACCAAAGTATATACAAAGCTATATAATAAAACATACCAAACCAGGTGAAAATAATCAAAAACAGACCAAATAAGTGGAAATGTATCACATGTGTATAGCGAAGGAACCTCAGTGCTGTTAACACGCCAGCTCTACCCAACTTGATGAACAGATTCAAAGCATTTGCAATAAAATATGTGGCAAGTTACTTTATTGATATCAACAAACTGATATGGAAAAGGGTAAGACTCAGTATAAACCAAAACAATATCAAAGGAGAGAACAAGGTCAAAGGACTAAGGTTACCTGATTCAAGATTTATACTACAGAACTACAGAATTCAAGACACTGTGGTATAGGTGACAGAACAGGCAAGTCAATGGGGCAAATATAGACCCACACGAACACAGTCACATGTCTCTTTGAAAGGAACAAAAGCAACACAATACAGCACATATTTTCATCTCAATGAAAGGTGCTGCAACAACTGGGCATTCATTTAGAAACTGAGCTCCTGGGGCCTCCCCGGTGATGCAGTAGGTTAAGCACTGCACTATGAAGCAAACTGCAGCCACTGCAGCACTAGTTCAATCCCTGCTGCCGGCCAGGGAGGGGACCCACATGGCGCAGCAGACCTCTCCTGCTGTGTGCGCTGCTCCCTTCAGCAGTGTACTTCAGTTGAACTACCTGTTCTGTTCCCCACTCTCTGTGGTGAATCTTCTCACCCTTCCCAACACCTCTGGCCTGTACCCCAGTGCTTGTATGCATAAATAAATAAATCTTTAGAAAAAAAAAAAGAAAAAGAAACTGAGCTCCTATTTTTTCACACAAATTTTTAGCTTCAAATGGATCATAAATCAGAAATAAAACCCTAGGCCTCCCTAGTGGAGCAGTGGGTTGAGCGCCGCACTGCGAAACATCTGCTGCACAGCAGCATAAGTTCAATGCCCAACCAGGGAGGGAACCCACATGGAGCAGTAGACCTCTCAGCCTCGCCCGCTGTTCCCCGCAGCAATGTGTTTCAGTCAATCTGCCTGTTCTGCTCCCCACTCTGTCTTTGATGAATTATCTCACCTCCTGCGACTCTGGCCTGTACCCCAGCTCTTGTATGCATAAATAAATAAATCTTAAAAAAAAAAGAATCTTTAAAATAAATAAATAAATAAATAAAATGTGAAACTAAAAAAATTCTTGAAGTTAACACAGGAAGAATTCTAGGCAACCTTGGTTTTGACAATTAAGTGTTTGGTACAAGCATAATCCAAGAAAAAATTGTGAAGTTGAACTTCATTATAATTAGAAACTTCTGCACTGAGAAAGTCACTGTTAAGAGAACAAAAAGACAAACAACAGACTGGGAGAGAATCTTTGCCAAAGCACATATGTAATAATGAACTGATATTCAAAAATATACACAGTACTCTTAGAATTCAATAATAAGAAAACAAACAAGCCAATTAAAAATTAGGAAAAATATCTGAACACTTTGACAATGACTGTCACTGAAGATGGCAAATACACACGAAAAGATGCTCGACATAATTACATCTGTAAGGAACTGCAACTATAAACAATGCTGAGATACCAGCATGCAGCTATCACATTGGCTAAAACCCAAAGCCCTGACAACCCTCATCCAATTGTTGGTGTGAATGCAAAATGTCACAGTCACTTTGGAAGATAGTTTGGCAGTTTCTTGCAAAGCTAAACATACTTTTACCATATGATCTAGTCATCACATTACTTGATAATTATCCAAATGAGTTGAAAACTGATGTCCAAACAAAAGACTGCATAAATGTTACTAGAAGGTTTATTTATAAGCGTCCAATTGGAAACAAGCAAGATGCTCTTCAAGGGGAAACTGAAAAAGAAATATTGTTATTTAAGTCCCCACTTACTGAGCAAAGAGAAAAATAAAAAAGTGGGATAATCAATTATCCTAAATCCCATCAGACTACTGAAAGTGATTGATATGCAAATTATTTTCTATGATATAAAAATCAAACTTGAAATTATTACTTTGAACATATAAATATGTTTTAGGGTCTCCCTGATGGTGCAGAGGTTCAAGTCTCAGTGTTACAAGATATCACTGGCCAATGTAGCATGAGTTGGATGCCCAGCCAGGGAACTAACCCACATGACACAGGAGACCCCCTCCTATCTGGCCCGCTGCTCCCCACAGCAGTGTATTTCAGTACTGTATATTAATTACTTTGCCAGTTCTGCTCCCCACTCTGTCTCTGGTGCATCCTCTCATCCCCTACATCTCTAGCCTACACCCTAGTTCTTGTTGCAAAAATAAATAAAAATACATCTTTAAAAAAAAGAACGTATCAACATGTTTTAACCAGAAAATTTATGTAATTTGTCAGGTGAAGGTCTGGATTTTTTTATTAAGTTAATGCATTATCTAATGTCCTTTTCACATCAGTTTGATACCTACTTCACAGAGTCATCTTAGTGAATAGAAGAGAAAGACTGAGTCTAAATAGTACCTGGTAAGTCTGAGTCCCCTTCACTGTTTCTGTCTGTTCAATCACACACACAAACACACATATTTGCACACCCAAGTTTAAGCTTTTGTCTCTTAGTTCCAGAACCGCGGCTGGCGTAGAAGCAGTGCCCTGATAAGAAGCAGGGCTCAGAAGAAAATGAATATGCACTAGGCGGAGCGAAAGCCTGTGTGTACTGGACAACAGCTACAGAGCAAGGCTGTAAGCCAAATGCTCTGAAAATGTAAACCAACATCTCTCACTGCCTATAGGAGATGTTAACATTCTGAAATCGGCTCCTGACATTCCTCTCTTCACAGAGGCTTCAAAGAATTAGATGGGGTGAGCACTGGGGGTGACTGAAAGCAGGAGGCGAAGATCTATACAGGGAGTGGTCAAACACTTTCATTTCCCGGGAACAGTAGAAAAGATTTTGCAATCTAGATAAGCCTCTTTTCATAGATTGAATCCTCTCCAAAGGGCGCATGAACTGTTGATAGCTATCAACTCCTGGAGACAGTTTATTTTCTAAATTCCAATGCCTTGTGTGTGTCTAATATCCACTTTCATTTTCTACTCTTAGTGGAAATAATGTTGATATTGTTCTGCTGTCAGTAAAAATGTTTAAATGGAAACTTGTGAGGAAATTTGTTCTGACACTACAAACAGTAAATAATTTAACTCTGTTTATACTGATGAGGAAACTGATGTGCCTTCTTTGTCACTTCCCTTTCTCCGTTGTTATTACTGGCATCTAATTTTGAAAGTGCTAAGAGGAAAATGACAGCAGTTGCTGTCATGTTTTATGGCAGAGGTCATTTTCTCATTTTAACTAGGCACGGACACCAGGTTTAAAGACAACCTAGTGGTATCGCAAGCCCCTTGTCATCCAGGCTATGAAGAAAGCAGGCCTCTCATTTATGATGCAATTGCCTGTTTTATTTCATGTTTATTTCATACTCTGTGTGCTGCAGATCCCTTCTCTCATAGTCCCGAAATCCCACATATCCAGATAAACACACCACAGGGACTTCATTCAAGATGAATATACCCCATCCTTTGTAATCCATTAATTAATTCAACACTCAAAAATTGTTTTTTGCGTGCCTACAACTAGCTGAGCAATGGGATAAGCCACATAGGAGCCACAACATGAAAATACACACAGTCAAACCATATGGAACTGATATTCTAGATGCAAAATTACCTAACAAGTGAATAAACTACTGTATTTTATCAATGCTATCAAAAAGAAAAAGTGCTAGAGTGAAAAAGTGGCATAAGTGAGGCATGATTCAGCAGGGGATCTTAAGGGTCTGTTAATGGGAACAAGAAAAGAGGTAGAAAAATCTTTGTGGGTAAATTATGGTAGGTAAGCAATAGCTGAGTTAGGAAAGAGTTTAACATATGTGAATAACTGAAAAAAGATCAATGAGGCTATAATTCATAGTTATAGTAGAAATTATACAATGGGTTTAAAAAAAGATATGGTTGTTCATAAAGGACCAGGTCAACCTCAAAATTTATGAATGAACTTCTGTGCTTATATTTTTTTAAAGAATACATTTACTTTTGTGTAGAAGAAACAGAGTGTAGGCCAGAGGTGGTAGGAGGGGTGAGAGGAGTCACCAGAGACAGAGTACGAAGCAGAACAGGCAGATCTACTGAAATACACTGCTGATAGGTGCAGTGGGCTAGACAGGACAGGTCTGCTGTGCCATGTGGGTCAGCTTCCTGGCTGGAGATCGAAATCAGACCACCAAGAGCACTGAGACTTAACCTCTAGGCTGCCAGAGAGGCCCAACATGCATATTTTTATCGCCATGGCTGATCATGAAAATACCTAAGCTGAAAATAGACTTCATTTAGATTAAAAAATATAATTTGTGCTATTAAGTGGTAAGGGATGCAGTAAGACTTTGATAAGAATAATTGAAGTGTAAGAAAATGTTTGTCTGAGTTAGGATAGAATAGTGGGGGGTGTCGTGAGGAAGAGCTACCCAATACCTACTTTGGAATTTGAATTGATATCATTTGTTTGTGGATGGGATTTCAAAAGAAGGAAAACAAAATACGTTAATACATACTTTCCCCCAAATTCTAGAAATAACAGAACTAAAAACATCAAGTTAACAAATTGTATTTAGTAAGAGATTATTGTGCAGGTAAGAAGAGCTCGCACACCCGGAGCTTTCAAATATAAGGCCGAGATGAAGCTGTGGACATGACATTCAGGGTGACTTATAAAGTGAAAATGAGGAGCTTATTTGACCTTTGGAGGGACTGGTTACTGCAAAGGTGGTTTCTGAAATGCAGTGAACAGGTAAAAGTGATTATTCAGAACCATTTTTTTAGGACAATGACTTGGTTTTTTTTATCATTAAGGAGTAGCCTAAAATTAAGTTTTTAGGTTCTGAAAATAAGCTAGATTTCATTTTCTGCATGTGGCTTAAATGGTTTTGTTGGTTTTGTTTTCTTCAGGACACTCAATCCAGCCTCCACTTTGTATTTACTTTGAAGGAAGTCTAGATTTCTGATACAAAGTACTTTCGAGATAAGGCAGGCTTGTCCTAAAGTAGGAAAACTGAAATCAGGGCAGTGAGAATGAAAGGCATTTTTCTAGCCAATTTAAGTTTGAAGTATTTTGAAGACATCTACTACAATAGTCAGGAAAGTTGTATAACTTTGTAACTCATATGTGAAGTTAAGCGACACAAGCTAAAGAGATTATTTATTCAGGAGCCGAGGAGATGTCATTGAGAAACAGAAAGAGTAGACAAAAAGAAGCACAGGATGACATTCTGAGCAACTCCACGTTAAGTGTTTGAAAACAGTTTAAATTCTGCACCTCCTTGATTCATCCGAGTGTGTATGACAAAGACTATTTTGTGTATGTGTTTATGATAAAGTACCCTTTAATTCAGTTTATGTTTGTCTTCCATTGCTGTTGAAAACACTACAGATAGAAACCTAAGTTTAAACTCAGACTTCTTTAGGGGCAAAAAAGAAAATAAAAAAAACTCACATTTTATGAAATCACAGCACAGTCCAGATTCTTCTATTCAACACTTACATTTTCACTGAATAATTACACAATGTTTAGTTTCCTTTGGCTAGTGGAGGCAAAAATTGACATTTGAAAAACTAGTATACAGGGAAGAAGGGAGTTCTTGCTCTCAAAAAATATGCACAAACCTAATTTTGCTTTGCAATTTCTATTTGCCTCTGCCAAAGGCACACTTCTCAAGAATAATACTGTATATAAATCCCTTTATAATGCTGGTGCTTGAGGTAAGGATGTCTGAGCCACATAAGTGGTAGGAGCAACCTTGTTAGGTGATCAATGTGTTATAAGAGATTTTGACTGAATAGGGTAGTTGTGTTCGGGGGGATGGGTAGGGGGGATAGCATTAGAGTGTTTCCGAAGATAAAAGAGGCCTGACATTCCTTCCAATGTCAATTTTACAGAGCACGAAACTGAAGTTCACTAATGTTAAGTCAGTTTCTCAAGGTCAACAGCTGATGACTGACAGATGTGGAACCTGAACTCCCTCCGGATGGGAACTCCTATGGCGCACAACCTGATTTGACCCAGTCTGTGTGTGTGTCTGAAGGAGGAGCAGTTGCACCATCTGGGAGCTCCAACTGAGCCTGGCTGGCTGGCAATGCAGGTGCTTAATTGGAGTGATGATCTTTGTTATAAGCAAACTATCTCTTAGGGACTTAAGGTGGTCCCTTTGGAGTTTAAGTACATAAGATCATTTCTGAGGAGAGAGCAAATCTCACTCTTTCCTACTTTGCTAGTTGCAATATTGTCTAAATTTTGAACAATGACCTCTTTGACAGGATGACTCTGAGGCTAAGAATAGCAATCATCTCCATCTCACACATGGCTGAGGGTTTTCCAAAATTCCCAAATTCAGAAAAAGTTCGGGATATAAACCATTATGCATCAATTCTGATGTGCAAACAATAGGATTTATTTTTCTATGAACAATTCCACTTATTGTTAGGATGTCTGATTCTGACAGGTAAAGAAAATCAAACCTCCCCTTTGCCTGAATAAGGACAAGTTACAGTGGCCAATACAGTGATTCCTGGCAAGGACAGGGGTGGCGTGGAGCTGCAGATATGGTAAGTGGGAGGAAGAGACATTCTTGTTCTATTTTGTCTTTACTAATACACCATGAAGACTTCTGCTCAATCTTTCAGCTTCTCGGCTACTACTTGATTTTATCACTGGCAATTAGGTTTCACTGATAAAGCTGGATCTCTCACAGACTGTGACCTTGACACCACCATGAATACCTCCTAGACTGTTCACCAGACAGCATTTCTATGCTAGGCGCATGCTAGTTTGTCCTTGTTTTGTTTTGTTTTATGAGGTTATACCATGTGGTGGTTCCTGTGCAATGAAATCCCCAAATGTATGTGTGCATGTGTGTGTTTCCTCACCTCCATTCTAAAAGGCAGAGCCTGATGAACATCCAGACCTAACCTTTCAAAAGTTCTCTTCTCACTGATGCTTCAAGACACTGACTGAGGTCAGCATGACCTGGCACATTCTCCATTATTCCAAATCTGTCTTTCTAAGCTCTCAGTACATCAGGATATAACATTTTGCAACCCCGAAAAGATTTCTTTGTTTATCTGCAAAAGCCACCATTAGGAGAGAACGCACTACCTAAACTTGGATGTTTCTGCTTGCTTTTCCTAACATCCTAAATTTCTACTTTAGAAAAATTCAGTATCTCCATTTATGGTCTAAGTCTGCTAATTTACCAGAAGAGTCTTTTTCCAGAAGTGCCACTTCAGTGGCATGCATACTCTGAAGAATTCCAATCAATTTTACATTTTAAAAGATCTGTAAAAAAAACCCAGAGGTCTCCCATGTATTCTATATCCTATTTGTCTTCATGTTACATGTACATCATTATGGTACCTCAGCCACAAAAATGAACTGATATCAGTACACTGGTACATAATTTTAAACTAAACCCCAATTCATTTGGATTTCCTATGTTTTTTGCCCTAATGTCTTTCTCTCTCTTTTTTTTTTTTTTTGGGGGGGAGGGGTTCCAGGATTCCCTATTACTCAGACTCTCCTTGTTTTTCATGACCTTGGCTTTTACGACCAAGCTTTCTGTTTTACTAAAAAATGAATTTTATAGATCAACACTGAGAATTGCCCCCTGCTTTTTGCATGATTACACTGGGGTTAGGAATCCTGGTGAGAAAGACCACAGAGGTCAAGTGTCATTCTTAGCACAACACAGTAAGGATCCCTTTATCAATATAGTCTTATGACTAAGGATGTTATCTTCATCCGCCTGTCAAAGACAGTGTTTTTCAGGTTTCTCCACTATAAAGTTGCAATTTTCTTCACCCTTTCTTTTATTTACTGTGTGCTGTGATAGGAAGTCACTATGTTCTTCCATTTGGGGGTAGGAGATAATGTTCAATTTCTTTTAGAATGTTTCAGTAACTTGGCATTTTCCTAAATGGAACATAGGCCATCTTTCCCTACCTCCATTTATTATTGGATATTTTTATATCAATATTTATTTTATTCTTGAAGCTATAAATCAGTACTACACTAATAATTTTGTTGTTCAAAAAGTTCTAGATTTGAGAATTGGGAGTGCTGTTAGCTCCTTCATCCTTTGATCTTTTCCATGTTTGCTTTCTGGACCTTTCCACATTTTCTGGAACAGTAAGATACCATAGGCGTTGTGTATGTCTTCTTCTTTTGCTCTAAAATCAGCCATTTATTTAAGGCTCTTTGGTCCCTTTTATTGGCTCTAATCTCATTTAGGAATCATTGTTTATGTCTGAGTTATCCTCCGTAGCTAAGAGCAGAGAGTATGCAACTTCTGTGCCTGTATCTGGATCCTGTTTCTGCCAGTTACTAGCTATGTGTCATTGTAAATGTTTAACCAGTTTTTCAGTTTGCTCACTTGATAAATAAGGGTGATAATACATAATTCACAGGCATGTGTGTGAAGAACATATCATTGTGATACATGTGTAAGTGGTCAAAATATGACTGATCTATTTATAATTTGTATAATATTAAAATTATAGATAGGAATTTGGATTAAAACAATATATGAACATTATATCAAATCCACTGCCAGCACTATCCATTGTCTATATGGTTATCAAAATAAAGTAAAAGGTAAGTTCTTTAAACTTGTATTTATCTATTTATTTTTGAGATTCTAGAGTCAGATTAGCCGTGCCTTCCTAAAGTAAATTGGTCTCTTTATTTTCAAAGTCCATAAACATTCTACAGTGCCCTGGCCATTCCTCTACTAGGATGCTAAGCAAAATAAGTCAGAAGGAGAACCAGGGCCTCCTGGGTGGTGTAGTGGGTTAAGCAACATAATATGAAGCAAACCGTAGCCACTGCAGCATGAGTTTGATCCCTGCCGCTAGCCAGAGAGGTGACCCACATGGCACAGCAGACCTCTCCTGCTGTGCCAGCTGCTCCCCTCAGCATTAAGTTCCAGTCAATCTGCCTGTTCTGTTACCCACTCTGTCTCTGGTGTATCCTCTCACCCCCTGCACCTCTAGCCTGTACTACAGTTCTTGTATGCATAAATAAAATAAATCTAAAATAAAAAAAAAAGGAGAACAAGTACTGGGAGATTCCATTCATGTGGAATATACAGAAACCATACAAAGGAAAAGACAAAACAGACTGAGGCACTGAGGGTATCTGAGGGGGGAGGATTGAGATTGTGGAGAAAATGGAGGAGAAGACCCAAGGAATCTGGTGGAGCATATGGGCACTTGCAGTGGGTATGGCAGCACATATTGAAGAAGTATGAATATACATTTCTAAATTACACACAGTTTTGTAAACTAATGTTACCTCAATTAAAACAGCAAACAAATAAATAAAAAATAAAGATGAACATTACATTCAAAAATTTGTAAGAAAAAAAAGAAAACCATGGGATGTGAAAAAATAAAAACTCTTAAAGAATGACTATTATATTTTCGAGCTGCGGGCTTAGTTTTTCAGTGGCAGAATTCTTAAGAACATTTAAGGGATATTCACTAGTGATGTGGTAGTCTTAATTTATTGAGATTTCAAGTGGCTTAACTGTGCCTCCTACATTTTTGAGATGCCTGTAGATCATAACAAAGTCAGTGATGAGGAATTGCAACCGACTACCTATTACAAAGATTCATTTCCTGCTCAATTTTCTTCATAGTATCCAGGGTGTGCTATCCCAATCTGTGACATTTGTATGCAATTTGTAGCTAGCCATGTGTAAAATTTGTACTTAACACTTATCAGGACACCACTTCCAAGCAAATACTGATAGATGAGGGATGGGAGGTGAGCATGTAAACCTGGATTTGTAAACTAAATTACTGACTAGCCTTTTTCTGTATAGGTAGCTGATCTCTTCATTGGCAGAGGAGAACATTTTTGAAGGTAAAGCATGGCTTATCATTGAGTTCTTTAGAGGATATAAATACAACACTGGCTATAAAACATTAAAGGAAAAAGATACTCCCTATTTTGTGTCACTATCATAGAGAAATTTTCCAGAAGTCAAAGATAGGAGGAATCATTTTCAAATTATGAGACTGACCAAACTGTATTAGCATAATACAATCATTACTATCCAAAGAAAACCAAAGGATAAACATACATTATGACCTAGTTTCATATTATTATGAAATAGCATAAGCCTTGAAAATTAAGTAGCAGCAAACTGATGGTTTTATCCACGTAAAGGACAATCCAGGCATCAATCATCTAGACAGCATAAATGAACTTACCAAGAGATAGGGATATAATGACTTCCAGCAATGAATGTCCTCATAACTTAATATTTGCATAACTAAAAAACACTCTAGAGTTTTGACTAGAATAATAATTCACAGTAGTTCTTACATTTTCCAAAATAAAAATCTGCGTTATCACATTTTATGCACACGATGATGCTGCCTTGCATCATCCAGTGACAACTTGGCAGCTTCTTATCAGCATTGAAAGAAAAAGAATACTTAGCTAGAAGTGACTGAAGACAGAATCTGCATTTGAACCTGAGTCTTGGGTTCAAAGGTCATGCTATTGTATTCTATTATATTCTTCAACAGAGCAATGTAATCTCTCTGATAATTCACACAAAATAACAAATTTCAAATAACACAAATTTAACTGTATAATAAAAAAATGAACTCCATATTGATATATAATATTGAGTACTTACACTACTATATTTTTTTTCAATGAATTAAATCAAGTTTCCATATATTTCCAGGTTCAGGTTAAAAATAGCAAAGAGCGCCAAGAAGTCTGATCAATAAAAACGGGTCATTTGACCTTCCCCATGCCAGTTCTGTTCCTCAGAAGCAAATATTTTTCAGCATTTTAGTTTATCTTTTTATCTTCCTCCCTCCTAATGGCGTATATTTTCATTCAGGTCATTTTTACTGATATTTATATTGGACTGCTGCTTTCTAAATTGCTAAAGTGTCACCCACTTTAACTCATGCACCAGTAGTGCCTTAAGTCCTTTTCTGATTCAGATTTCCAGTAAGTCAAATTCAAACTCTGGTGACCTCAGTACTTTTTTTCCCTTTTGGGAAGAATAGTTTAATCATTTGTTTTCATCATCTGTTATTTTGACTATACACATGCATGAGGTATAACCAGTTCTTACCTACAAAATCTTTAAAGCAAACTTGAAGAATATATGCTCCTCATTGAAAACAATTGATTCTAGAAATCCTACATTTGATCCAGAAATGAGAAAGACTCTGAGGTAGAAAAGACTACTAGAATTGCAATGTACATGAATGTGAGTTGTCACTATCCTCCATCTATATATTTCATATTGTTCTACAGATTATAGCTCCTATTAGAAAACACCATGCTAGGAAATGTTAAAATAGAATCAGGGGGTTTATGGGAAAGTAATCTTTTATTCATCCTTTTACTCTTTTTTTCCTCACATTTGTAAATCTCTACTTACATAGATTCACAGATAGACAAAGACAAAAGTTTTAATTATGGTAACAACAATAGCCATTATATCAAATCATTGATCACATTTTCTTAACCAAAAATATCAACTATTTTTCTTATCATGTTTCAAAATAAATTAATTTGCTTTGATTCTTAAAGATATTTCTTCAATCACCCTTCCTTTGACCACAAAACCACTTGAAATCCAACAGCCTATCATCTTTTGTTTGCATTTTACCCTTTAATTTCATATAGAACCATGTTTCTAGTTTTTGGAAGGGGTAGGCTGAGATTAGAATGGGTTTATTAGTAGAAAAAAAATAGATGTGTTTTTGATGAGAAGAATTCTCATGAGAAACATCATCAGCCAACAGAGCTGGATTTAAGGACAGAGAGACGGAAAGACCAGGACACAGTGTAGCTTCTTTCATATCTTGGAGAAATATGACATAGTTGTGAATAATTTTGAGGTAACAAATTTCCAATAATTAGTTCAGCGGGATTAACACCATGAAAATGCAGCCTGGTCTAAAATAGAAACATTGTATTTAGAAGTTTCAGAAAAGTCAAGTTAGAGGTATGCAGATTTTGTAATTCCATTAAAGAAACTGACACTTATTTCCCTGTTTTTTTCTTTCTATCTCATTTAAAATTCTCATGATGATGATGGAAACACAAAATCACATTTAAACAAACACCCACAGTAATAACTTGCAAGTTCAGTGCAGGCAAGGTGATTGGAAGTTCAAATCTACAGGCAAAATTTCCATAGAAAAACAACACTTGCGTAGAGTATCTCCTCTGAGATGCATAATAAATGCAAAGAAGAAAGTGGCAAAATGATGGTAGAGAAAACCAACAGCCTCCACCTTAACTCAAGATAAAAGATAATATCCACGGTTGTAAGACGCAGACATATGTGCCTCATACAAAAGTAGCACGTACACTGAGAAGGGCATCATCACAGTCAATGGCAGTCAACTTCATCATGAGAAAAACAGACAAGCCTGTAATCTACACAACACACAGCCAGTACAGTTCTAAAGTGTGACAGTCATGAAAGGCAATAAAGAATTGAGCGTCCGTCATACATTGGATGGAGCAAAGGAGACATAGCAATGAAATGCACAGTAAGATTCTGCAATAAATCGTGGACACAAAACAGACATTAGCAGAAAAAACTATCCAATGTGAATAAGAGTAGTAGTTTGATTAAATCTGCATGGCCTTTTTTCTTTTTTTTTTTAAAGGTTTATTTATTTATGCATACAAGCACTGGGGTACAAGCCAGGGGTGTGGGGGGGAGGGTGAGAGGATTCACCACAGAGAACAGGGAGCAGAACAGGCAGATCAACTGAAACACACTGCTGAGGGGGGCAGCAGGCAGAGCAGGAGAGGTCTGCTTTGTCATGTGGGTCCCCTCCCTGGCCGGCAGCAGGGATCGAACTCGTGCTGCAGTGACTGTGGTTTGCTTCATAGTGTGTTGCTTAACCCACTGCGCCACCAGGGAGGCCCTCCATGACTTTTTAATAATCTGTACAGATATAGTTAAATCTAAAATCGTTTATAGGTGTAAGTTAAAAATCATATCCTAAATATTTGTAAATAACAATCTAGTGACAATCAGAAAAGGATATTAACATACTTTTCAATGGAGGGATGCCATCTACTCATTCAAGGAAGTAAAGAAATCATAAACATGCATCTAAATAAATTTCCACATAAGTAGCATGTCCACATAAGTAGCAATCTAGTCAAAAATTCAGACAACTTAGGTTTCACTGGTGGTACAGGGGATTAAAATTTCAGTGCTATCAATCTGTTTGGGCCACTGTAGCACAAGTTCAATCCCCTGCCAGCAAGCTAAGCCACATGGTTCAGCAACCTCACCTGCCTCACCTGCTGCTCCCCTCAGCAGTGTATTTTAGTAGATCCGTCTATTCTGCTCCCTACTCTGTCTCTGGTGAATCCGCTCACCCCCCACAACTCTAGCCTACATCCCAATTTTTATATGCATCAGTAAACAAACCTAAAATAAAGGTAAACTTTCAACCATTATGTTTTGATAACGATTAAATAAAATACACAGAGAAAAGCATAACATTCAACCACGATATAAAGTACTAAGAATGCTTTTAAAAAAACAAATATTTTGTAATGACTTGATTTTCATGGTTGCCTTATTACACATAATACATTTTTCCAAATAGAATAGCATGTTTATCAATACCATTTATTGATAATTCCAAAAATCCTTTATACAACATTTAAGAATATTTGTATGTGATTTAAAGTTCCCTTAGTAGCCCACTGGAGCCTGCATAAATATATAGCAATGATTTGGTATAATGCAGAATGAGGGGCCTCCCTGGTGTTACAAGGGGTTAAATCACAGCACTGTAAGCACTATGATGCATCCTCAACCACTGTAGCATGAGTTTGATTCCCTGGCCAGGATGGCACCCACATGGCAGAGCAGACCTCTCCTGTCTTGCCAGCTGTTCAGCAGTGTGTTTCAGTCAATCTGCCTTTTCTGTTTGCCACTCTGTTGCTGGTGAGCCCTCTCACCACCCCACACCTGTGACCTGTACCCCAGTTCTTATATGCATAATAAACATTTAAATTATGCAGAACAGTTTCTCCAATAAACAAAATCACTTGATATATTGCAATTACTGAAGAACAAGAAAAATGATAATTACAATTGAAATAACCTTATAAATTATATATATGTGTATTTTACAGTTTTTCAGCAAATTCGTAAGGTTCTCTCTTAAATGGTCAGTTACATATTTAGCACCAGTGTCATATATGCTGATACATAATTTGAAAAACTTTAGCTATGGTTTTTGAGTTCTTAGATGTTCCTTTTCAGAGGTTAAGGTCCATCACTGTGTAATTTTTGCCCCCCAAAATTAAAAACATCAAATTACTGAAGGTTCATTTTCTTATTATGCTTATTTTATATATTTGAAACACTGAGAAAACAGGGATTATATGCAAAAGGCTGCAATAGCTAATATATGACAAAGTACAATTCAAAGTAATCTCTTTTAATTGAGCCCATTATAGCTTTTCCATTTGCCTACCCCTCCATTCATTTTGTGGAATATATTCTTACAGTAACATTCCTGAGAAAGTATGGAAAAGAGACACTTAACGGTCAATTGAGAAATTCAGATGACTTCCAATAGCTAAACTGTGTGTTTTCTGCTATTTACTGTCTTTTTCTACTTTTCCCTGCCTCCCCTACGGCTCACCCTCCATCCACCTCCTGCTTTTTCTCTTTTTTGTTTAACTCATTAGTATGCATTTAAAATAGGAACAATCATCTGTCAGCAACAGTCCCAACTATTTTCAGAACATAACTTTACTAGGACTATCAAACCAAAAAGAAATTGATTTTCCTTTCCTTAGTCCCACAGAAGATACAGAGGAATTTTAGCCTTATTTATTCCAACCCTTTGTGGGTAAAATAGCAAATCAATAGTGGAATATGAACAATTCACTGAAAGAAGGAGAGAAGGAGAGAGGGAGAGAGGGAGAGAATGGGAGAGGGGGAGAGGGAGATAGGGGGAGAGGGAGAGAGGGGGAGAGGTGGGGGGGGAGAGAGAGAGAGAGAGAGAGCTTTAACCTGGTAGATTTGTTAGTTGTTTTATAGTCTCTCCTGTGTGTCCACTTACTGGAATAAGAATTGGCTGATGTTTAGCCAACCTGGCTCCAGTACTGGTGTACCTTTCTGCAACTGCTATTCCTGCCAATATTGCAGGTTCTTCCTCTAAACATTTGGAACCAAATATCCACTTTCCTTCCCACTTACATCATTTTATTTCAATGCATATGTGTATTTTGCTCAGATTTGCTTTAAATCAATTTTATTTGGGAAGAGGGTTTTATTTTTTGTTGTTTTTTAATTGAGTATCTGAGTGAGTGCCAGTATGTAAATAAAGACTAGGTTTTATTGCATGCATTAGCAAACTCCAAAATAAACTAAATGAAATTTTATCTCCTCTAAGTGATAGGCAGTCAGTCATTAGCAATCCAGCCCAACAATATCAATAGGGACATTCCTTTTAATGACATGCAGTGCTGCCCTGGAAGTAACCTCATGTTTAAATGTGATTTTTTTCACAGGCTGACAACAAGCAGAATAAAGATAGTCTTTCTTTAAATGTGTTAGAAATCACAAATGAACATATTTTCCATGTATATTTCACCTACCATAATATTGTTACTAAGCCAAACCAAACTGGGATCTCATAACAGATGCTACAGTATCTTATCAATTTAAATAGTAGCTATAATTGACAAAGTTTACCATTATTTGTCTGCGTGGAGATTATCATACTTGTCTCAATATAAATACATGACTATTCCAACATGAAAATATATTAGCATAAGTATCTGATACATTTTGCAGAATTTTGGGTTTGCATAGAAGTTCCTCCAAATCTGTTGGCATATGTCCTTACATCAATATATTGTCCACACAGAAGATGACTAAATACACCAAACAATTCAAAGTAACTATTAAAAAAGGAAAATTAAAAATATGCACTACTGAGGAAAAATATGAGCAGTCATTTAGTCACTAGTACTAAATGGCTCATATATAAAGGATAAATCAGAAATAATAACTAAAACTGTTATTTAACCTATTTATACAATTTTATAAGAAACAATGAAAAATAACATTTTACTTATTTTAGACATTCAAGTAGTTAATAACATGATTTAATATATATGGGTACCTGTTCTATTTTAGATGCTTATATTATTTAGAAAATAATTTTTGAAAAGACATGCTCTGGCAAATCAGCAACATAATAGAAACAATTGGTTGGTCAATAGTTGTTTTTTAAAAATGATTTCATTTACTTCTCTAAGAATAAGCTTCACTTTTAGAGTATCATTGTTTTGTGATATAAAATGAGACTACTGATCCCAATAATGAACTTCTGTGAAAAGCAGCTCTGTGTTTACTATTTACCCAAGAGAAGAATAAACCTCTTATAAAGTTGGAATGTAAGCCCAGGCATTCATCAATATATGCAACTCAACTCTGTATATCAATACATTCAGCTTTAATTATAAATTAATATAATTCCCCCAAATACACTAAATACTATAGTTTTTAAGAATCAAAAAAGGGGGAGGATTAATCCCAGGCACAGAATTTTTTTTTTCTAAATAAAGGGTCTATGTATCATTGATATTTTTGGAATGTGATTATCACATAAACAGCTGGATTTAAAAGACACAGACTATAGAGGAGGTAATATGGTGTAGACATGAAACAGGGAGGAGATGTATGTGGTTGTGTATCTGTCTGTGGTGTGTATGTAAGTGCAGAATAAAATGATAGATTTGACAACTGGTCAACTTTCTTGTCATTAGTTACTTTTCTTTAGCTAGCATTTTATCAGATCTTTAGGGTGTAACATAGTCCTTTGTATACAAAACTGAAAAGATCCACTGATGAAAAAAAAAGCTTTGAAGTAATGAGAGAAATCCTAATTTTAAAGTCTTTCAATTTCCTGTGTTATAATTGTAGAGTGTGGCTACCACTATTGCTGTCTATCACATACAATCTTTGATTTCATTTCTACTTCTACAGTTGTGCCATAAACATAAAATTCTCCAAATTAAAACATTTTAGGTTAAATCTCATTGTATGAAAATAAACTTTTCTTTTCCTAAATTAAAGAACTAAAGTTTTCTTTTTCTCAATAGAACAAACAATACACAACTATATTTTCACTTCATACCACTAATTTACAATATCATACACAAATAAAATAGCCATTCAAAACTTGAAAAAGCTAAAACAAGAAGAATTTAGATACTGAAAACTTAAGCAAAAGGAACATTTTCCTACCTGTATAATCTTTCTCTGCATACGTTTACCCTTCTCAGCTTGACATTTTCCCACAAGATAAAGAGAAAATAATAATAAAATAATCTCCTCTCATTATTTTTGCAAATTTGATCAAAATTATGTGTATGCAATTATAAAATGTATGATGGAAAACATTATGAAGTAAGTATCATAATGACCCTCATATTTTTAAATGACAGAAATAAAAATCACTTTTTTAAAAAGAAGGAAATTATATAAACAAATATACCATTTTTTCCCATTTAAGTAGAAATACTATTTGGAGCTATGTTTGGGGAAAAAAACAGATATGTACAATGCAATTCCCTTAAGGATTTTTATTTTGTTTTAATCCCATAGTAACTAAAAATAACACACAGAGTAGCATTCTCCTTAATTTGACTTTGTACCTGTGGACAAGATTACAGGTAAGTCATCCTCCAGAGCTATTTAACTGTTAAATGCAATTGAGAATTTAGCAGCTATTTCAGGAGAAATGGAAATATCTAAAAATAAATAGTAATAATCCTCCAAAAGTGTATATGATTTACAATGCAACTGTCCCTTCTCCCTTCCTGGCCCCTCATCCACATGAGAAGAGTTGTAATTGGATTTATGTAATGAAGTTGCTGATATGGGAGGGAAAAGAAAAAGTAATAGCTTCAGAGCCTGCCCCATCTGTACCAACTCTGCTATGCCAACCACATAAGGGAAAAGCACAACAACTTATTTTTTGTTGGTAAAGTCAGCAGATGTGACTTGAAGACAAATAGTGAGCAGATGTGATGAGTTAGATAGTTTGCTTTTACATAGACAAATATGGCTATAGCCATCATAATTGGGAAATGCTTCAGCTGCAAAATCTGCTCGGTCTCATGAGTGCCAAGCTCGTTTCTTACCCTCTTGGCAGTTCTAAAGGAAGAAGAGAGAGCACATCGAAGCCATCTCTACTATCATCTGAGAATATTAATTTAAACTGAATTAATAAAAATGATTTAAAAGGCATGCATCGCCTTTTCTACAGATGATAGTGAAATGTACTCTGTTACAGTTTCTGTTGTTAAAGAAAAGAAAGGAAAAGCAAAGGGGAAAAAAAGCACCCGTCATTACCATAATGGGCTGCTTCTGAAGGTAACATTTATTTCTTTGGGAAAGACCAAAATGATTGATTTCCAGCTTGATTTTGACCCTTCCTTGTAAATAACAGAGCAACCTGCTGACCAACTGTGCCTCTGCTGTTTTGGATGCCTGACTGCCGCCTTTGAAGGTAGAGAAAGGGGATGCTATATCCACATTACATGTGGTGGAATCTCTGAACTCAAATCACAGCATCAGAAGGAAAAATAGTATCAATTCTGAAAGTCAAGTCTGCTACTAATGCTCACTCCACCCTTGATTCTGTCTGAGTGAAATACAAGTCAGGGAATGTGGTTAATACCATAACATTGAATTATTTCTTACTTTTCCCTTTTTCTTGAAAGCATACACCATGCAAATCCAAATAATCAAAATACTAAGTATCATTTCTTACACTCAGTCAATTTATTTCTGGTGAGTGAGATTCTGGCTGTATGGGTAATTCAAATTATCACAGCATTCAATTTTACTGGTTAAATTTCCCATAATAAAATAAATGCTCCAGACCATTTATCTTACTTTTATTTTTGATGTATACTGTCAAACTCAGGGTAAGCATGTAGCAACTAGAACACTGTACAAAGACTAACTAGCCTGACAATAATAGTGTTTAACGCAAATTGCATTATTATGCAAGAAAGATGTGATAGAACAATCTCCTATGCTTAATTACTGTGAATGATGCTAAAAGGATCCAAAACAAACCTTAGTCCATAAAAGGGGTCAACATAGTATTATCTATTTTAAATTTTACCCATCAGTGCTTTTGTGTGCTCCCATTTCTTCATGTACAAAATGGTAACTGTAATATCTAACTTGTCAGGATTGGATAGAGAAGTTATGTCCTGGGGTTTCCCTGGTGGCACAGGGGTTAATAACCCCACTATGAAGCTATACATAGCCACTGCAGCACAAGTTTGATTCCCAGCCAGGGAGCTGACCCACATGGTGCAGCAGACCTCTCCTATCCCGCCCGCTGCTCCCCTCAGCAGTGTGCTTCAGTAGAGCCAACTGTTCTGCTCCCCACTCTGTCTCTGGTGACTCCTCTTACCCACCAAACCTCTGGCCTGTACCCCAGTCCTTGTATGCATAAGTAAATCTTGAAAAAAAATTTAAAAAAAGAAATCATACTCTGTTTGTGTAAAGTATCTAGTCCATAGGCACACTCAAGGACAGTCATATGCATGTGAAGTCTGCTAGTCGGACTCTTAAGTTGTGACTGGACAAGCTCCTTAAGACCTTCTACCTTCAGTTTCTTCACCTTTGGGATAATAACTAAATCTTATAATAGGTAAACTTTAAATAGGATAATAATCAATAAAATGGTTAGAATGCTGTCTGGCACATCATAAAGATTTACTAAATTTTCATTGTTAATCTTATCTCCTCATTTAACTCAATCTCCCTCTACTAACCTCTTACAGAATTTACAGTGGATTAGTATGTAATTGGCCTACTATATTCTGAGATTATTTGACATTTATTTCTAGATTCCCGAAGTCTGAGTTTGGCACTGGATGTCTGCATCCATCCAAGAGTTTTGTTCTGGTGCTTTGCTACAATATCTCATAAATTTTCTCCTCAACTTTACTCTCCTACAAAGCAGGTGAGTATATTAAATGCCCTTATTCTGTGTTCCTCTCCTAATGAGCCCAGTACTTATTCTGAATTTATGACAGAATATTGTAACATTAAAGAATGTTTAATTAATCAATATGATCAAAGTGTATTGTCTCGTAAAGTTAACTTGTCATTATATTTTATAGAATAGAGAGAGCACATGAAGAACCAAATTAAGGAGAATACGCCATATTTTCTATCAAAGTATATTCAGCACTGAAATAACTCTTTGTGCGCGACAACCCTTTATAAACTTGCATTTAGAATTGACATTTTCGACAGATGAAGAATTTTTCACATAATAATAGGTCTAAGCATAATAAGGTTCTAAAATTCTAAGTTTTCTGGATTAATGAGATATTAGGAACCACAAAAAAAGAAGTTTTATCATGGCTTGCTAGTTACACATTAAGTTATGCATAGTAAGTTACACATTACCTTAGAATGTCAACTTGCTTATTTACAGGGCACCACCCACCATACAATGATTAGAGATCTAATCATTCTAATCCCCTAGCTGGGGATTGAACTCATGCTGCTGTGTGGTGACTGCATCACGGTGGACTCTCAACCTGCTGCACCACCAGGGAGGCCCTCTTCCCTTTCTTTATATTATTTATTAAACTAAAATTTCAAAGCCAATGATTTTCTTAAGACTTTGGCAATACTACAAATCACTTTGATTTATTTTTCTTATTTTATTAACCTTAAATAAGTTTTCAGATCATGTGTCAACACTAATTAATTTTTACAGAAAAACCAGTCCTGAAAATGATCAGAGCAAATATTTGCTGGAAGTTGCCTCTCTATGGATATAGAAGATGGATAGATAAATCGATAGATGAATACATACATGAGAAATGTGGAAATGTTATGAAAGTATAATTATAGACTATATTTTAGTAGAAAATATTAAATTTAAATATAGATGAATTTGACAAAAGATGAAGAAAATCTAATGAATATGAATGAGATCTGAGATTCTCAGAAATGTTCTTAAAGATATGGCTCTCATCATGGATTTCAAACAGTAGTTTTAAATTTTAGAACCTACAAACCTATCTTTTCCTTCATCCCAAGTCATTTATTTCCTGTCAGTAATCTTAGCAGGTACTTTCTGAATATGCTTTTATGACTAATGCCCCAGTTATTTAATTTCAATTTTATACTTGTAAATACTCAACAGTTATATTTTTACTTTAAATGATCTCATTACTCATATCTTTGTTAGCCACATACTTTTATATATATTCTATGGTCCAGGGCTGTTTTTTGCTTGTCCTGTTATTTTTTGTCATTGTTACTGTATTTAAAAAATGTGTGGATAAATACTATGATGGCCACATACTTGAGTTTTAAAATATCTTTCACTAATCTTCATGCACTGCTCATATCCTCACTTCGAACATATATTTTGAGACAGCAGGGAATTGTCTAATTCACTGCTCAGCTTCTAAGGCCCATATAACACTTCAATATTATTATAAGCTCTATATTGATTGAATGAATAATAACTATAAAACCACAATCAGACCTTTGAACCATGCCATAATAATTTCCAAAAATGTTCAAAATTTTTAAGTCATGACAGTGAGGGAATTAATATAAAGTTAAAAAATAGTATATTTTGTTTAAAGCTTAGATAGAAAATATACTTTAAGAATTGGTTAATTTTTAGAGGCAATGGTTGAAAACAAAGCTACAATAAAATGTACATATATACCATAAATCTAAGAAGGTAAAGATCAGAAACTGAAGCTCTTAGAAACAGGTGGTTAAAATAGTTTCCTGCTTAATGTTATGTTTTCAAAATGAGCATGCTCTGTAATATATATAATGCAAATTTGGACCAACAAACAAACCACTTTGTTTGAGAATTAATCCTGTTTCCATTCATTAGTGCCTATATCAATAGATCAACCCACCTATAGGATCCAGATTCCATATGCTGACTCACAGTGTAATTGCAGATATGTGCAGCTAAAAGAATATTCCAAATGTAAGAGTTGTTTACACAAAAGGAACTTCCATAAATATTTTGAAAACATATCTATGTTGTATGTAAACTAATTTTAAAGTCAATTAATTCTCACTTGGATACGTTTCACTAGAAATTTGGCAAAGCAACATGGTTGAGTGTACACGGAAATGAAACGCTCCAGCTACCTACTTAGAGGGTTAATCTAGTATATTGCAAAATGAAAAGAGCAACTTTGTTTAACTAATTGAGAATGGTAACATTTTAAGAGAACCAAGCAATTCTTTGAGATTATTAACATATTAGGAACTATGAGAGTGATCATTTTAATTGGTTTTCAAGGCATATTCACATTCTTAATCTTCTGCTAATAAGAGCAAGAAATATTAACAAACGGTTTAAGTAAGCCCCATGCCCCTGAGATAAATCAAGCTGTAAAAAAGTGGATTTGAGAATCTTGTTACTGTTTTCATTTTTCTTTTGCAGCACAATTTTTATCAGTAAAGCCTGAAACTGAGGTTTCCTTTTACTGGAGTCAGCAGCAGGTGGAATGATTCGAAAAGAGTGGGAAAAGAGACATTCATGTCAATGACTTCATCAAGGTTTATTTTTCATTCCTTCCACAGTGGTGCTGCTGAAATATGGTCTGACTGCGTTGCTATATCATGGGGGAAAGCAACAGCAGAATATGATTCAAAGCAAACAGTTTCACAGGCTCATTGATGTAAAGAACAGAAAAAAAAATGTCTTTTGGGTTTTTAGTGTTCTGAATGGCAATCAGTAGTTTGCACTTGTAGGTAAAAGCTATCTGTTAAATATATCACTGTTAGTACTCACTGAAAAAAAAATAAAACAAAGATCTTTGGATCAGGCTGAGTCTTTTGCAAGTTTTTTATCTGAATCAAGGCTTTAATTTCTTTAAATATATAAAACGGGAGCTCAATCCCTAGGATTTCTTCCAGTTTTAAGTGCTAAGGCTATATATTGTTTTCACTTTTCTTCAATTCCAAATTCTGAAACTTGAATCCATCAGAATTTGATAAGCTATATCCATTTCTATATTATTCCTTTATATTAATATTCAAACCTTTCTTCAGCAATTGATAGTCATCCTGCATGATAATATCTGTTGAACAGTGGTGAGCGTTTATAAGTTAAAAAGTTGAAAAACATCACCACCTTGAACTTAGCAATATACAACAAAGCTGAGATGTGCCATAATTAATAGAATAGTAGTAGAAAGTTTCGACAATGTATTCTCTAGAAGTCTGGTAGCTGATGAGAAGAACCCAAGAGGAGTATATTGAATGGTAGGAGGAGGGGAATTGGAAAGGGGCAGATTTGCATTTACAACATCATATGTACATCAGATTTGGCAATATAGGAACTGAATCGAAGCACATGAAGGTTCACATAGCTGAACTCAATGGGTGAATTCTGATTTAGAAAGAAAACGTCTTATTTTAAGGAAGACATGTTTCTGTTTTATGAGGAAAGGTTAATTATGAAAAATGCACTTTCACAACTAGAACAAACAATATTAACAGAAGATCTGTGTGTGAACTAGGCAGCTCAGTGGTCCTGTAAAGAGAGAGGTATAATCACCTCTTGCCATGTCATCATGGCAAGGCATGATGACACATAGTCTGAAGTATTCTTATAATTGCTACCATACAAGCTGTGTTATCTAATTCAGGGGAAGAACTGATTACAGATTGATTTACAGATTAAAAAAGAAGACCCATACTTATAATGCTCCCTCCCTTCTGTTTTTCCTCCCCATTTCTTCTCAATTTTTTCTCCATTCCTTCTTTCTGTTTCTGTTTCTATATTTTGGGTTTACACTTGTAGAGGGAAAAATAAAAATATCATGAATTCACAACTAACCCAGATTAATAACCTCGAACACACACACTTGCTTAGTTAACAGAAGAAAATTTATATTAGCAGCTGTACAATATCTCTGTAGAATACTGAAATGTTACTTTTTGTGATTTACCAAAAATTTTCCTTGTTCTACTAAATTGTGCTATATAGCTGCTTTAAACCAATAATTCATGTTTTCCAAAGGCAATTTACTAAGTTCAGTTCAACTGAGGCTTTGACTATGCCAGCACAAATAATTTTAGATTGAATGTTCTTAATTAGTTGTGTTTAGTTAATTGCATTTTATATTTAACAATGTAGATATGAGTTTATTCTGTTGTAAATAATTTTATACTAGTTTTATTGTCATTGGGCACAGTTTTAGCATTTTTTTTAATATTTGGATGCAACACACTATCTAAAGATGTAATTTTCAAAATAGATATCAATTTCTGTTATTTTAATATTAACTCATCCTGTATATTCTGTTCAAACCTTGTCCTCTCATTTTTGTGAAGCCTCCTCCATTGGTTCATTGCCCAGTTGACTTTCTTTGTCTTGGTTTTAGCTCATGTTATTTTGATTTATTTATGATACAACAACATCATTTTGTATGTTCTTTTACTTCATTTTGGTCATTACGGGTTACATTTCCATCATCTCAAATCCAATCCATATCATTTTGAAGCAGGCACTGTCATGTGTCCAATTAAAATTGTTTTCCTTTATTTCCTGTTATCTTGAATTCAATTATCCTTGTTATTCATTTCTCATCTATTTACATTATTTTCAATTTGATTTTCTAAAGCTCTGGTTCCACTTATATTACTTTATAACATAGTGTTTTCCTGATTTCATGTACTTGATTTTTATTTATATTTGTTCAGTTCTCATTTATATGTGAGACACACATTCCCTTTTGGAGAAAATTGCTTAATGCTATTTGTTTTATTTTATTTACTTGTCATTGTCTTGATTGAAACATTTTTAGGGCTTTAATATTAACTTTACCAGCTTTTCAGCAGTGGTTTGAGTAAATTATCTTTGCTCAAGACATCTAGTGTAAGTTTAGTTATAAATTATGTAACTACAGGATTTGTACAAATATGTGTTTTCTTCATACACATTTTTAGTAGTTGTATTATATTCGATGTCTTGTCTGAACTAATCCACTTACCTAAATCACCTGTTAACTGTTGGTGATGATATTCTATTTTACATTTAATTTTAAATTTACTTCCACCTATAAGATTTTAATTTCCCATTAGAAAAAATTTAATTTACAGTTTTTCCATTTGATTAATGTATATAATTCAGTTGATTGCCCCAAGGTATATTATCAAAATGATAACCTCCTTACCTTATTATTTACAGTAGGAAGTTTTAATCACAGTTTACTTTCACAGCAGTTTAATCAATATTATTTCATATTACAAAGTCAAAGCACTACATTGGTGTATTAAAATAATAAGCATAACCTTTTAAATTCTGATGCGAGAAAAAAAATGACCAAAATCTTAACATACACAGGCTCTTATTTTCACTTTTTCTTTTTGTTTTTTTTGTGTTGTGTATGCTGTCTTGGAATTTCCTAGGCAGATGCTAAGAGAGTATTTACCATATTTAGAAGAACTTTCTCCTATAGTAACAAGATATTACACTTCATTTGCTCAGGTTTGTTAGAAGAAGTGAGTTATTTTATCTATATGCTCACTGTCTATTCATTAGAAAGTCTTGTCACTTCATTTTCTGGAAAATGAGCCTGGGTTCCTCATGTATATTATGAAATTATAACTTACTTGACATTATTTCATTTATATATCAAATGGTCCATCTGGACCAATATTGTTGTTCAGTAGAACTTTCTGTGATGAGGGAAATGTTCTTCAGACTGCTCATAATAGTAGGTAAAATGGATATGAGTACTTAGGATGTATTGAATAAGAATGAGGATTGATTTCTAATGTTATTTAATTTTAAGCAATTTAAAAATCACATGTAGCCAGTGATTTCTATAATAGAATGAAAGAAATGCACTTTTTTTAACAACATATCAGACCTTAAATATCATTTTTCAGTATGTATTACTGTCCAGATATCTAAGGGTATCAGATTACATGAAACAAAATGAAAATATCATAATATGAATTTTCATTAAATATAGGATTTTTTTTGAAAACTATAAAAATGTGCTTCAGAGACTTAAGAAAAAGCTATTTGGTAGGCCTGTTTTGTGAAAAATCAATAACTAAGTATATATATTGATTAACTACAAGGTAGGGCTTTTTCTCTGAAACAATAAAATTGCAGTGAGACAAGAACAAATGCAGTTATAGTCCCTAAGGGAGTGACAAATTAAACCAGTATTTCATAACTGGACTGAAATGATAGTAGACTAAAAATATAAAGAGACGAGCAAGGGAAGGGTGTTTCAGAAAATATCTATAGTACTTTTAACTTCATTGATAAGTTACTTTTATCAATATGGGAGTAGAAGAGAGTATTTATAATAAATTGGAGCTGAATAATGAAAATGATGTGAATGCTAGGTTTTCTTAAAAATTATACTTACTATTTAGTTTCACAGTCATGTAGATGGAATGGGATGGTCTATATCTAAACAGAAGTATCAAAAATATATAAAGGCATAATTGGCACTTTTCAATAGAAACTATTTTGTGCTTTCACTTTCAATATGAAGGTAAATTTTGGTGTTCTAAAACAATGTAAGTGTAAGATAAAGTCTAACATAGGGCTTGTATATTACACATTTCTAACCAAAAGTCCTACAGAAGATTTGGTAAGAGCCTCAAAAACAGGAGAAAAATAATAAACACTACTGCCTAATAATTATACAAATAACACACATAAAGAAAAGCTTTCCTTGGTTCCTAATGATCATTGAAACGCCTAATAAAAACATAGAAATTAAAAAGTTTAGGGACAGACTTTGGTTTTGGTCACACCATAAAAATGATTTAGGAGACACCAGAAGGTAACTGTAAAATAGTAACTTTTCTTGGACTTACAGTGAACTGAGGCTACAGGGCAAATCGCTACCCTGAACTTGAGAGAGTTAGTAGATCCAGAGGCAGAGCCTGGATTTGTTTAACTGGAACAGAAGCTGAGGGAGCTATAAACTGGTGGGAGCACTTGTGTGGTGCTTAAGCAAATGGCTGGCAACCGCACGTAGGCTTCCTGACAGTGAGACATTTCTGGCACCACAGAGTAGGAAGTATCACCTTTTTAAATGGGCTTCATCTCCAGAGCTTTATGAGGTCCTCAAAATGAAGATCAGAGAAACATCCCTCTGTATCCTAACAGAAGGAAAAGTATTCTTTCTGATATGACAGAACCTTTCTTTACAGGAAAGACTATCTACGGGGTAAAACACTATTAGAGCCTTATTCCAGCTGAACAGAGGGCACTGCTCTCGCCTCTGATGGCTATAACTATTCTGTCTCACCAAAGTGAAGAAAGAATAGCTCTCTACTGCTGACGAAAGACTTTTTTGCAGTCACAACCCAGAAATAAGACCCATTAAAAAGAATTATAAAGTGAAAATACTACAGAATTACTCTTTACCTTAATCCCACACAAATATCAGTCCAATAATAACACAACAAAAATAAATTTATTCAAATAATATATAAAAGAGAAGGCACAGCCTCTCTCCCTGGAGGAGTCTATGAGAAAATCCCAAATAAATATGGAAACAGAAACAGGGACACTATGGAATTCAAAGTCCCTGAGACCTACTGCAATAGCAAACAGCTGAACATAGCTCATTTCATAGTAAGAATAACAAATATTCTCACATGAAGTCCTACTTGCCTCAGTTCCCTTTACCTGATACAATGCAACCAGCTTTCAATGACAATGGAGAGGTGTCAAATGGTAAGAAAGGCATTGAAGATATAAGACTTAAAACCAAACTCAGTAGTGTGACAAAGGTGTTGGAATTACCGAATAGCGAATTTTAAATGACGATGATTAATGTTTGGGCCCCAGTGGAAATAGTAGACAACACGTAGCAACAGACGGGTAATGCAAGCAGAAATGTGAAAACACAAAAAGGTTAGTGAAGTCTAATATCTCTGCTTGCATAACTTTTTACCTCTAAATGAGTTGTGAAAATTTACATAATGATGTCTTGAGAATGAAATGAGATATGCAGAAAGTGATGTTACCTAACGTGTTAATAGTATTCTAGGAGCTTACAATGTGTTATTGCTTATCTCATCTCATTAGGCCCTCACCACAAATCTGGGAAGTAGAAAAGCAGACATTATTGCCCTTGCACAAAACAGTGTTAAAACTCTATCGATCTGCTTAAAGTAAAGTTATGCTGTGATAACAAACAGCATCCAAACACCGGTAACTTGCATCAACATAGGTTACTTTTTTTTTTGTTTTTAGGTTGCACATACCAAGTATTGACTTTGACTCTTTATTCTGAGAAAATTAGCTGAAAACACCACCAGGACATTGCTTCTGTCCTGCTAGAAAAATAAAAAAATCATTGACTAAAGTATGTGATGATCTTTTTGGAGCAACAGCATATACCAGTTCCAGTTTGCATAGGTAAAGTCAAGTCATAGGATCAAACCTGCTGTAAGCTTTGTTGAACTTTTAATCCACTCAAGAGCTGAACTCAATAGGGAAGAACAAAGAGTTAGGGTAACTATATAGCCAGGTAGCTATAATGCGTGGTAGCATTATCCAATCATAAAGTCTAATTTCAAATCTAGTTTTCTTAAAATTCATTGTTTAGTAAACAAGACAACCTTAGGACATAATATTGAATAATTGGTGTTTCATTAATTCAATTTGCAAATATTTCCACCCTTCTATCAATTAAGAGTAGTATTAGGTACATAATTTTCCACTGAGTAAATGGGGCTATTATTTTCCTGTATAGTAAGAATTTCTAAGTAGATAATGCCAGGTCTGAGACAATGACTGTGTAATATCATCAAACACACAGGTGTTTTTAAGATTTTCTTGAAATATGAGTTATGTCTTGATGTCTGTCTCCTGATATTCTTTAATGATTTCCTTGTTACCATAATCAATTCTGTATTTGATAAACTCAAGGACAGACTTTTTGTAACAAATGAAAACTTAATGCCCTCAACTATATTTTAATAATCACTATATTTGTAATAATTATATATTACCTAGGAATCTTAGTTTGTAAAAAACTACTGATATATTTTACAAGGGAAGAAATTAGAATAAAAGGATATATAATAGATATTATTTATTAAGTGAAGATCAGAACTGAGATTATAAAATAGCAGCTGTGTCAAATAACCCAAATGAAGATGACATAAAATACAAATATAATTATGAATTAGGTTGACATAAACATTCAAGTGATCATATAAAGCAAAAGGATTACCAAGACAGATTTAAAAAGTAAATAAAACCTACTACTGCACAGCTTACAAGCAACTCATTAAATCCATAGGCTATAAAACGGGCAAATTAAAAAGAATTTAAAGAACAGTAGGAAAATTCTAAATAAAAAATATACAACACACTACCAAACAAAATAGATATGCACATAAAAGGAATTAAAATAAGAACTCCTTCAACGTGGTTGATTATACCACAATATCTAGGAATTATTTTAGATTTTCACCTGGTAAATATCTCTAAAATATAATAAAGATAAATGGGAATCGGGACTCTGGTGGTGCCAGGGGTTAGGCACTGCACTATAAAGCATCCTCAGCCACTGCAGCACAAGTCCAATCCCTGGCCAGGGAGTGACCCACATGACACAGCAGACCTCTCCTATCTCTCCTGCTGTGCCCCTCAGCAGTGTATTTCAGTCAGTCTTCCTGTTCTGCTCCCCACTCAGTCTCTGGTGAATCCTCTCACCCTGTACCTCTGGCCTATACCCCAATTTTTGTATGCATAAATAAGTATTTTTTAAAAAACTATAAATTATATACTATCAAAGTGATAAAAACAAAGGGTTATTTTAGTCAGCTTGGTCTGTTCTAAAAAATTACCATAGACTGGTCAGGTCAGACTACAAACATTTATTTCATACAGCTGTACAGGCTTAATGTCCAGAATTGAGGAGCCTGCTAATCTGGTTCCTGTTGAGAGCCCACTTTCTGATTTGTAAAAGCCATCTTGCTTTATCCTCACCTGGTACAGATTGATAACATCTCTCTTGGACCCCTTTTTTATAATGATGATAGTAATATTCAAGGGGTTCCACTCTCATAACCTAGTTAACTCACAAATATCAAACCAACAATAATATATATTGGTGATTGAGGCTTTTTCAAACCTACAATGGTAAATTATGTGATCTGCAATTAGATGGCTGTCATTTTTTTTTGAAATTTCTTGTGTTTTATATGACTGATGAGAAATTGAGTTTATTATTAACATTGCTAAGCATGAAACAATTATGGTGGTTATGTAGGAAAACATGATTTTATGTGAAATAAGTATCTCATGACAAAAGGCTACAAAATATAGGTTATTACCCATAAATGTTAGAATAATAACCATAAACAGTGACACAGTTCCTGTTCATTATCTTTCTATTCCCACAACTTTATAAACAGGGACTTCAAGGGAAATTCATTACTAATAATAGATTAACAATCTTATTATTAATGACAGTGAGCTTATACTTTATAAACCCTTCTATTTTCCACGTATATGGAATTTATGAACTACCAAAATGTTTAAGAAGTAATTTAAGGTAACTCTCTAATCTTAATATGGGAACTACTAAAACCTCTAATTGTATTTCAGGTAATAAATCAAACTGCCTTTTCATAATTAAAACCTGCAAAATCGGGGCATTTGTGTTATTAATGTTCAAATATTTAATGCATTCCCAACATTTTCTCTACTGAAAATGCCTATGTATCTGTACATCATGGTTAAACAGACCTTAATTCTAACTGTCAAATTCATACTCTTTTGTTCTAAATACAGCAACATATAAGGTTAGCATATCCAATCAAGAAATAATTTATGTTATAATATCATTGCCAATCAGCAAACATCTCTGAATAGAGTCCATTTCTCATCCACCAATAAAATTTCAAAGTAAAATGGGTTGGAGACAATCACCTTTTTTTTTTTTTTTCATTTTATCTATGCCATTTTCTTAGTACTAATAAAATTAATTGGGAAAACAAACATTTAAAACACATGTAGTTTCTATATTGGCATGTTTCACCTTTAAACAGAAAAGTCATACCATTATTCACTTTGCAGAAACTGTATTTTGCTCTAATTCCTAAATGTACTTAAATTTTTTTTAGGGTCTCCCTAGTGGCGCAAGGGGTCGAGTGCCACACTGTAGTGCTTCCGCAGCCACTGTAGCGCACAAGTTCGATCCATAGCCAGGCAGGGGACCCACATGGTGCAGCAGACCTCTCCTGTCTCACCCGCTGCTACCCTCTGAGGTGTATTTCAGTCAATCTGTCTGTTCTGCTTCACACTCTGTCTCTAGTGAATCATCTCCCTATACTCCAGCCTGTACCCAGCTCTTGGATGCATAAATAAATAAAATCTTAAAAAAAAATTCTATTTAGAAAACTGACACTGCTTTCTATTAATATCTCACCTATTGCAAGCCACCAAGTGTTGCTTTGTTCAATCACATATTTGGACAGAAATGATTATGTCTTACATTCATATGCTGTGGAAAATTACAACACTGGATGATTTAGAAAACTTACACTGAGTAGCTGAGGGAACAGGAGTGATACAACTTACTTTGTATTCACTATCCAGCTGAAACATTTATTTTCTGTATGAATGAAGGTAGGACTCATTTCCTCATTTTGCTTTGATGATTATGAACTTTTTACACAGCCAACTTTCATACTGATTATAATTTGATGAAGAAAATGTCAGAAAAATTAAATCAAATCAAATGACACTTCTCAGAAAAAATGTATACCTAAAGTCCCATTATTTCTCCTCTACTGCATGCCCTGCATCTGCTAGCTTCCTAATAAACTTTCAGAATAAAGTATGTGACTGAGATCATGGCTCACACATATAGAGATCACACCTACTCTGTGTCTTTTCAAAGTCTTTGCAAAAGGCATTTGTCACTGTCAAATCTATGAATATGCATGCCTTGGTTGTAGATGAGCTATAGCTCAGCTAGCTATTCACTGTAGTTATAAATCAGTTGCTCCTTGGAATATCATTTCTTGTTGCCACATAGAAGGTTAACAGAAAGAGAAAGTATTCTCTCTACTATTTCTTATTTCTGGTGGAAATCTGTTCCTTCAAGAGATATCATGAAATAAACTGCAGTTCTCTTAATGATTATAAAAAGTATTAGCTGTCAGCATATCTATACTCAGTTCCATCTGTTTCTCTCAATTCAATATATCTTTAATGACCTAGTCCTCTAATTACTATGTGCATCATCCAAAATTTATAAATGAAATTATGGTTTATAAGTGAAATTATGGTCTATTAAGAACTGAGGTAAAAGTTTAAAGAATTTTCATAAATTTCCTTGATTTCCTCAATGTATGCTATTCCCCTAAAGGGGAGAAATATAAGGTCTCTCGTTTGCTTGGTATGAGTTTATGAATTCTGCTGAACTTCTGGATGTTAAATGTTTATGTTCCAAATAATTTAAAAGACTTAACATAGTCACAAGAAATAATTAGGAAGAACCATAATTTAATTAATTGTGTCATTTAAAGAAAAGTAATGTTTTTTTTAAAAATTCAGTGTTTTGGCACAAAAATTGCAAGAACAGAAGTGTAGAATTCAGCATTTAAATTCCATGATAATAATGTAAAGTATACAATATGAATGCACATATTCAACATTTCTATCATTTTGGTATGTATGCAGCAAATTAGTTTATTCAATAAGTTAAGTATTAACACATAAAATACAAACTTCTGTCTTAGTTCAGAGTATAGGCCAATGAATATATACATAGCATTATATTTTAATTTTATTTAAACAGGGACCTCTTCTGATTCCATCTGTAGAGAAAGCTGCTTAAACATTACCAACACTATTTTGACAACCATTTAGGTGACATTATGTACCTGAATTCACCTGCTCAGGTCTCTTATTGTTACATTCATTCTTCTAACTTACACCCACTTAATTTCTTTAACAACCAAAAAGGAGAAAATTTTAAAGGTAGAATAAAAACCTTCTCTAGATGGCTCCTTGCCTGTGAACACGTGTGACATTTGTTCATGGAAATATGGGATTCTATTTTGGTCAAGGGCTATATGTGCTCCATATACAATTTTACTGTTTTTGTATGGTAATTCAACTACGTTTGTAATCAAAGAACCCATACATTTCTTAGCCCAGGGGTTCCATCTTTTCTATAACATTATCTTAATTACATGACTATAAAGCTGTGTAGCAACTGGAATTACCAATACCTCTGACCTTTGTCATTAGATGAAGCAGCACAGTTTTAACATTCAATTGCTTTATGGCCATACAATTAGGAAATACTTTAAATACTTTGTTATATTGCAGTGTGTGTGCATGTATATGTGTGTGCATACCCACACACACGCTAACATTAGGACAGGGACCTCACTAAATTTTGGGAAAAAATGTCAAATTATTTTGCCACTAAATTTCAAGTGGGTTTCCTACTTAATAAATTCAGATATTTTCTAACTCCTCCACAGACCTCCTCCTTTCTTATACTGAATTTATTCCTGTGCTTCTTTTACAATCATTTCTCTGATATAAACTTTGAGTTTCATCTGCCACATAGAACAAATAATCTTACCTCCATGTGGATTTTCCTTACTGAATTCAAATCACAGATAATTTTCTTTACATATATACCTATATGATACACTGACTTTCTCTCTAGAAAATATAAAAATTATTTTAGTCACTTTCATAATACCCACATTAGCCACCAGTGTACATAAACACATATCAGTTGATATGCTAGGAATAAAAGAAACAGTAAATCTTTAAAATTAAATCTTTAGAAAAACATTATCAAGTATTTTTTCATTGAGTCATAGAAATTCAGATGTTGGATTTACAGAGACTAATAAGTTTTATTAGCTAACATGGAAACACCATATAATTTTCCCTACCACAACAGCCACTGCGTTTGAATACTGATGACCTTGAAATATAGCTTTCTAGTGTTAATAAGACAGGTAATTAAGTCAACTTCAAATGTGTCTGTACACCATAAGTAAAGTGTCAGATTTAGGAGAAAAATCCTTAGTTGCACATTAAGTGAATTTTTTAACCAATTAGCCAAAACATGTTTTCTTCAATGTGCTTAATATTTTAAAATAAATTTTAATCTTTCAACTTTCAGTCAAAGTGAATACACAGAGACATGAGTTATCTACCTCTTCAGTAATGGGATACTTGTTCCAAAGTCTGTAAAGGCTTTGGAAAGGGAAAGTACAGAGGAAAGACAGAGAAAATTCATTTCTTAATTATCAAGAAAACCCTGCATGATTGATAGTGTTAACTTGATCTGAATCAACATCAACATCACTGACCCACACTCCCCTAATTTAGATGGTAAATATGAGCAAAATGCTTACTTACTTATCTGGTTGCCATTTTCTCTTAACTGTCACCCATGATATTTCCTTTTAAACAAAACTACCTAAAGGCCAATGAGTATTTGCATTTTCAGAGGTTGAAATGAAATTCTTTACCTTTAGGAATAATATATGTGCTGTTAAGTTTAGAAAAACTGAAACTCCTTACTGAGCCAAAGATTTGTATCCTGGTCTCTTTTTCATCTACTCCTGCCCACCCCTCCACCCCAACCAATCCTCCACCTATCTCCCTCGTTTTTTTCCCCTCCCTCATCAATCCTTTCTTCCCTCCCTCTTCTATCCCTCCCTCTATCCCTCCCTGCTTTTCTTCCCTTATCTTTCCTTTCCAAATGCTAAAATATTGGAAATGAATTTTCAATGAAAATTTTGTTCAGCAATAAATTAAACATAAAATACAATAGGTGGAGAAATCAATTCACTGTCACATACAAATGGAAAAAGCTATTCATTTTTAATAGTAACACTGAAAATTTACTTCAGTGTAAGAGATTAAAATAATTCCCTAACTTAGATGACTATTTTTCCAAAAATTCAAATGAGACCTATACATGGATTGAAAAATAGTTAATGTTACTGAATCAGACTAATAATATCTTTTAAATATGCTGCATTTTTCTATTAAAATGTTTCCACAGGTTATTTTTATAGATGTTAATTTTTATATATTTCTCATCCAATTTTATTTAAAGTGCTTTGACAATGACAATATCTTACACTCCTTCCATAGCAACTAAAACTAATAATAATCTGTCACAAGGGATCATTCATTTGGGAATGACATATTTCTCTGTACATTTCAGAGTTAAACTTTGTGAATAATTTACATTAGCTTTCATTAGTTATTTCTGATTTCATACACTTCACCAGCTTTCCAGGATATATTTTTGTAAGCCATAGAGTGTATGACCTACACGTGACCTACTATCAAAAGAAATCTGACCACTAGAAGTTAAAGGAAAAGTAGAAATTCAGTTTTACACTCAACATTTTCAGACAGGGATAAAACTTAGAGAGTTAATGATTTTTCTTCAAGGTCACAGCAAAAAAGAAGAGTCAAACAAGATTGAAATTTAGACATAAAGCGATGAAAGGGTGCGTCCCTGGTTTTGATGTTTCAAAATCATTTTGATGCTAGCTATGGTCTGAATACAAAATAATCTATGACAAGTAGAAAAGGTAACGTTTATTTTGGAAATGTTTGTTACTCAATATTAGATTATACTAAATCTGTTTTAAATGTTACTTTATCAAGCTTATGAACTTATTGTCCAGAACACCTGTTCATAAAAACCAATTATAAAGTAACCCTATGTTAAATATTTACATTGAAAATAATCCATCAAAGACAGAGTGGGAAGCAGACAGGCTGATCAGCTGAAGAGTACACTGCTGAGGGGAGCAACAGACGAGGCAGGGGAGGTCTGCTGTGCCACTTGGGCCCCCTCGCTGGTTGGGGATCGAACTCTCACTGCTCTGTTGCAGATGCTTCACAGCGTGGCCCTCAACCCTCTATGCCACTAGGGAGGCCCTTGTTCCTTCTGCCTTATAATGAAATGATGAATGCTCACACAGGAAAGTTCTGGTGGGTTTGTATATTTTGAAAAATCTAATATGAATATGGATCATTGAAGATCCAAAAGTAGACATCGTATATTAAAACAAATGAGAGTCAAGGAGAATATAGGGAAACAACAAATTCATTATTATGAATCTTCAGGATAAACATGGCACCTGACATTTTGCAAAGTGACATTAGCTCATACATTATATACTTTGAACTTTATAGCAAACATTTTTGAGATGTATGCTGGAACCCTCATTCCTATGAGAATAATGACAGCCAGAAGACTTTATTTATAAGACTAGAGGGAGATTATTTTATTAAATGCAGTTTAATACCATCAAAAGCAGAGATATAGTTGTTTTAAGACTAGTATATAAAGATGTAAATAAACATGTATCAAACTGTAGTAAGTTTAGAATGTTGATTATTTATTACAAACATAAAATAGTATTTTATTGAAGCCACACTGTATTATAACAAAGTTTCAGATTGCATCCTTGAGACTAAACAGGTGTATATACTACATTAAGTTCACCAATAAATGTCCAATTCTGTCCTTAACCACACGATTGATCCCTCTGATCCAATTTACTCACCTCCTTCCCCCTTCCACTCTGGTAACTGATCTCATGGTCCAAATGCTGATATATATGTATATTTAGTTCATCTGTTTGTTTTCTCTTTATTCCATATAGAAGTGATTATATGTTTGCTCTTTTTTTCTGCCTGGCTTATTTCACTAAGTATAATACCCTCTAGGTTCATCATGTTGCTGCAAATGATAGGATTTTATCTTTTGATGGTTGAATAGTATTCCTGTATCTGTGTGTGTATATCTTTATCTATGCATCAGTCAATGGTCACATAATTTGTTTTCAGTACTGAGCTAGTGCAAATAATACTGCAAAAAAAAATGGGACTGTGTGTACATATCTGTTCAAATTAGTGTTTTTATATTCTTCAGGTTAATCCCAGAAGTGAAATAACTGGATTGTGTATAATGTGTATTATGGAATTTCTATTTTAAATTCTTTAAGGAATCTCCACACTGCTTTCCATCATGGGTACATCAATTGACATTTCTACCTATACTGTATAAAATAAGGGTTCCTTTTTTTCACATCATCTCCAACATTATCATTATCCAAGGAAAGAAATGACAATTCTCACATGTGTGAGGTGATGATACGTCATCGTTGTTATGCTTTGTATTTTTCTGATAATAGGAAACGATGAACATCTTCACAGTTTCCATTTAGCCATTTATGCTTCCTTTGCCACAGAATATTCGGATTACTTCTAAATCTTATATTTTATTGTTGAGTTTTATGAGTCCTTTGTATATTTTGCACAGTAGCCCTTTGTTGGATATACGATGTGCAACTATCTTCTCCCATTCAGTAGGATGTCTTTTTGTTTTGATGCAATGTAAGTTGTTTTCCACAATGTAGAAACAAAAAAAAAAAAGAATTTAAACAATGTTTTTGCTTTAAAAAAAAAGGGTGAATGAGCAAGCTTAAAATTGTACTAATTAGTTTACTACTGAATGTCATCAATATCAAAACAAGGGCTCTCAAATACATCAGGGGGAAGAAAAAGCAACAGTAAAGCAATTAACTTGACTTTCTTCTCATTAAGTTCTCATAATTACATTTTCAGGATTAAGTGCATTTATATGAGGGTTATGCTATTTTCTTTATATAATAAAAAGTGACTTTGCTCCATTTTGAAAAACAAAATTGGAGTCTATATATTTAACAGGGAAGTCAACTAAAATTTCTATGGACATGATTAAGGAAAACACAATCCCAAAATGGTATGTTTTAATGATCAGTGAACATTTCATAATTTATAATATACAAAATTTCACTTACATTTACAAAAATACAAATAAATTAGTCCAGTGACTTTTTTGTGTGTTGGTTAGTGTGTGTTTGGGGAGAGTGATATAAGATTTTTTAATCTTGTGATTAATGTAAAGAACTGTTTGACAATTTTTTCTTTGAAAATGAAAATCAATAGTTTAAGTACTTCACATCCAATAAAACTCTACCATGTTATTGGTTTTGCTTTTGTGAATTTTAAAAGACACTAGCTAAGTTTTAAAACGAGTACAATATAAACGAATAGGATTAAAGTCCTAGAGAAATAATGCATGAAGGAGATGAAAACGTCACCTTCATTTTCAGTTGCAATGTTATTTAAGACTTCGGATTAAAATGAGACAATGTGTTCTCTAGAACAGATGTCCAGAATATGATCCCCTTGCTCACACAGCCATATCTTTACATTCAAGCAGGGAGCAGAAAATATTATGTGAGACAGGAAATGGGCCAGAAGTCATGTGGAGGGACTTGCCACAGAGGATTAGCAAGGGCAGGAATGGGGATAAAGAGATCACTCCCTTGGAAATGTTATGCTTCACAAATTAGGACCTTTATAAAGAAAACATGCAAAGCATGACTTAATTTGGTAGAAAATAAATGTTTATCTTGGCTGATATTATAAACTGATTTGAAAAATGAGAACTCCAGGCAAAAAATATTTTGGGAATTGCTCTATCATAAAGAATATTAAATGGAATTTGTAGTTTTCCTATTTCCAGTTACTATGCAATCCATAATCCACAACAAAACAGAGATGAAGCTGTAAAATAACCTGCCCCCATTTCTGTAAAATGGATCATCACCATCTTGCTCAAGATAAAACCAGAATTCTCCTACATAAAATATAAAAGTTTTTCTAATGACTTGTTGGCACAGTCATTTCCATAAACCCCTTTTTACCCCTCATTTTTATACATTTTAAGCCCTATACATATTAAAACTCTTCCGTTTAAAAAATGAAATATTACTTAATGAACATTTTAAAATAATTTTTTAAAATTAAAACCTTTCATCATAAAAAGCTCTTATAATTTGTAAGCCTCTGGATATACCATCCATTGGGGTTAAGCTAATTCTGTGATTTCATCATTTACTTAAACTCTGTCCTTCTTGCCAAGCAGAATCATCAATTTTGTTTAGAAAAAAGGTATAAAAGGGAGAGAAGAAAAAGAAATGCTCTCCTCTCCTTAGATTTTTATTTTGTCCTCATCTGTGCTTACTGCACTTTATATTCCCACTAATTTACATTTCACACATAATGTAAAGCATGCATTTTTACTTGTATTCTCCACTCAAATTTTATAACAGCAAGAAATATAGATGGTTTGTCCAATATTTAACTAAATATTCGGCAATGTCTGAGATAATAATAGCAGCTAAATAAATAAATTTGGGTTGAATGAGAAACTGAGGTATAAATAAGGGGAAAAAATCACTATAACAGAAAGTTGATTTCAATATTTTAAGAGAATAGCAGTTTCCAAAAACAAGTACTTTTAAATGTTATGTTTTCAGACATGGGCATCTACGAATAAATTAATTACATGGAAATCTGATGAAAAGGTGAACCCTGGCTTTATATCTTCCCATAGAAGGATAGTGATCTCATGAGAGACATTTTCATCTCTGGGTTTTCCAAAGAACATCTATGTAGTGAGTAAAACTCATTAGGCCATGAATTCTTGGCTTGGGCACATTCGCTGCTTGCAAGGAAGAGTGTCATGGCCCTAGCAAACAGTTTTTATATAAAACATTATATAGGGTTGATAAAACATTCATTGACTGGCAAGTACTATTGGAAATTTTAAGAGTTTTCAGGGGAAAAATATGATGGCAGGTTCCAGGAATCCAGCCATTTTTTAGGAGGAACCTGCAGATTCCTCAGCTATAGATTGGCTGAAGTGGGAAGTATATTATAAAGACTTTTTCAGACACCAAAAAGGATAAATTGCAATTAGCAGCACCAGGACAAATAGTAGGCCCTTGAATTCATGAGCTAGGCAGAAGCTATTTAACTGAATATTAATATCGGAAGTGTACAATAAGATGGATAGGAGAAAAAGAAGTTGGCCTTCAGAAAAGATCTTGACTGTATAAACCAATTATATCTTTAAATCTCAGGTACAGAATAACTGTGACTACGTAAGTGCAACAATAGCCCATGTAGAGGTCTCCCTGGTGGCGCAAGGGGTTCAGCACTGCACCGTGAAGCATCCACAGCCACTGCAGCAGGGGTTCGATCCTCCACCAGGGAGTTGACACACATGGCATCGCAGACATCTTCTGCCCTGCTTGATGCTCCCCTCAACAGTGTATTTAAGTCAATCTGCCTGTTCTGTTTTCCACTCTGTCTCTGGTGAATCCTCTTGACCTCCACAACTGTGGCCTGTACCCCAGTTCTTATATGCATAAAAAATTCTTAAAAGAAAGAGATCCATGTATTTTAACGCTAAGCTACACCCAGCTAAATTATCTGCCTTTCTAATGTTAAATTTGATAATTATTTAAACCAGCTCTCAAACCTCAGACCACTGGCTCTCAAATAGGGTGATTTTGTTCTCTTCCAGTGAATATTATTTATATCACAGGTACTTTTGTTTGTGACAATGGAGTGTTGGTGCTACTGGTTTGTAGTGGGAAGGTGTCAGGGAATCTTCTATGTGGTAAAACACACACAATAGTGTTACAAAGACCAAAAACCCCCAGCTCCAAATTTCAGTATTTTGGAGATTGAATGGCCTTGCTGTACATCACTAAGAGAAAATGTTCTAGCAATTATTTTTCTTGGGTTGCCATGGAATAAATGACCCTATATAGAAAATAATTGGAGAAGCAAAGAGACTAGCTGGCACTTCAGAACAGTACTTAATAGTAATGCTTATAAAGTTCAAATTAATTGAATTACTGAGTTTATTATGAAGAGCTCAAAATTCAAAGCATTGGAAAAGATGGATTAAGTCAGAGGGCTTTTTTTCTTTTTTTCCTCCCATGGGAAAAAGCTAATAATTTCACTAGATAAGAGGTTTTGCCATATTATGGTATTATCAAAAAAAGACATAACAAAGCACAGTGGTAATAAAGCAATAAAATATAGAGGAAAAGCATAAATAAGTATAATAAAAAGAGGATTACATTCATCTATGTGGATCAAAAACCATCTTCCTGGTGCTGATGTTTGCATTATGCCAGCTGGAATTTTCAGACAAATTGCTGCATCTTTCACAGATTAAACTAATGCTCCTGACGGAGTGAATGCAGTTTATTGTCAGGGCATATGATGTAAAAATACTTAGGCTATGGAAATCAGACAGATGGCTTAGCAAATTAATCCATAAGCAGTATGCCATAAGGTTAGTCAGTGACAGTGATGGAAGAGTGAGGTGGTTGATAGGAATAATTGTGCAAACGTGAAGGTGAAAAAGATCATGAAGGAGGAATGGGGAAATCACTGTCTAGGTTTTATTATAGAGTTGCCTGAAATGTCTTTATGAATATACTTTATTTGTTAAATGGTAAAAAGATAAGAATTTTACTATTCATAAACAAACAAGGGGACTTGAGAGCCATGAAAATGTATGATTAATAGAGACTTGTTATTGCTCCAAATACCTAACCAGCGTGGTATTGTAGGGATCAAGTAATAATCACTGTTATGATTATTAGAGTAACTTCATGTGGAATAGTTTAGAATTGTCACTTGTAATCCAAGGTTTTCTTCCCCCCCCCCCATCCCATCCAGCAATTTTATTTTTATTACTTTATTTTCATTGTGGTGACACTGCCTAATAAATTTGTGTGTTGGAGGCACAGGATCTCCCCATTCAGTATGTGTTATCACACCACAAAAGCACCAGAGTCTTTTACTATAGTCCAGTGAGCTATTATAAACCCTTGTTTCTTCTCCTCCCCAACCCGCCTCTTTGGCAGCCTCAGTTGTATAGTCATATTTCCATGGCTTAGCTTTATCGACCTTTTGTTTTGTTTCTCTATGTTCTACATATAAGTGACACCATCTGGTGTTTGTCTTTCTCCTTGCTTAGCATAATCCCCTCCTGTTCAATACCTATTGTCAAAAATGGCAAGATTTAGTCTTTTAATAGTTGAGTAGTATTCTAATTTGTATATATACAACATCTTCATAGACCATCTGTTTTTGGTCACAGACTGTTACCATATCTTGGCTATTGTAAATAGTGCTACAATGAATATACACATGCATATTTTCTTCAAAATTGTGTTTTTGTATTCTTCCTGTAGACATTCAGGAGTAGAATTGCTTGGTCATATGGTAGACAGATTTTAATCATTTGAGAAACTTCTATAATGGTTTTCATAGGGACTTGCCTAGTCTACACTCACAAGAGCACTATAAGAGGGTTCCTTTTTCTCTACATTTGCCAACATTTGTTGAATATGCTCTTTTTGTTGGGGGCATTCTCACATATATGAGGTAGTCTCTCATTGTGGTTTTGATTTCCATTTTCCTGATAAGGATGATGAGTATGTCTTCACGTGCCTGTTGACCATCTGTTTGTCTTTGGAGAAATGTCTAACTCTTCTACCCAGACATTTACTGACTGGATTAATTTTTTTCTTTTTGTTTAGTTTTATGAGTTCTTTATAGATCTTGAATATCAGACTCTAATTAGATAGATATAGTAGTCTGAAGAAGAGTGTGGTAGTCTTTCCAAATTAAAGAACAAATTGCTATATCTGGTATCCTCTGTCACTAAGAAAATAAGCACAGGTAAACTAGGTATCTGTATTGAGACAAAATGTATTTTATTGTTGCCTGCTCTTTATTTACTTAACTATCTAAAAGAGCATAAAAGAAAAAGAAAACTTTTCATCACATTTGAGTTGCTGTGAAAACTGTTCTGTTACTTCAGCTACATGAGTCAGTCAATTCTGCAGCAGATGAATTATCTGTGAGAGAAAGTATCTGTGAGGGATGATGGAATGGAGTTTGACAGCCTCCTCTAGGGTCTAATAAAACACTGACTTTTTCAAAAATAGATGCTTTGGCAATATAGCACCCATCAGGAGTAGTTCAGAAAGAAAATAATGAAGAACACACCTTCTAGTGGACAGAACTTTGAGTAGAACACACATGGCTGAACAAAACTGAAAAGCCTCATGGAGATGTGGGGAAGAAGTAAACTGCATGAACCTCCCTGACCTAAATAGATGAAAAGTGTGAGGATAATTATATCTACTGTAAATACTGCCCAAATATATCCTCAATACAGAGTACCAAAATCACTGGATAAAATGATTACTTCTGTTGACTTCAGTGAGCCTCTTTGCTCAGCCACCCTTACCTTTTATCAGCTGGCCTACTGCAGCAAGTACAGGAGTCATCATGAGTTAAACCACACTGGATTGCTTATGACAACTGATCTGACCAATGTCTTCAATGCCAGTTTGTCAACAGTAGAGAATATCACTGAGACAGTGAACTGAACATTCCCCAGTAGAACTGGGATAGTAGATACTCAGCTGAAGGGGAACTATTTATACTTTCTGGAATAGGCACATACTCTGGATATAAACTCATCTTCAGTGTAACTGATGCTTCTGCCCAACATATAATCTAAATAATTACAGAATGCTTTCCTTTTATATTGTCATTCTATTCCAGATACCAATACTTATCGCTAGGAAACTCACTTAAAAAAATCAAAAAGCAACAGCGTTCCATGTTCAAAATAATCACACCTTACAATTTTCTCATAACTCTGAGGCAGCTTTCCTGATCAAAAGAGCAAAGGGCTTTTAGAAGATGACCTAGCAGCAACTGAATGACAAAATTTACGGTACTTAGTGGTATTGTAAGATGCAATATACACTATGAATCAGTGACTGATACATACACTTATATATAACTGATATATGATGTACATATACACACACAAATATATATAATGTCATAGACATGACATATAAGAAAAAAGGCTAGGAAATTGTAAGCTTCACTTGTGACCTATTACTTTTTAAGGAAGAAGAATTTTAAACAAATAAAATCAATGTACCATTTAACTGAAAGTAGAGAGCACAGAGACCTGTTGTTGTGTTGATTGGGATGGTGGATCCTACTAGTAAAGGGACAATTATATTGTAACAGGAAGGAATCAACCCAGAATGTCACTGAAACCATGAAATTTTCTAGGACTGCCCTAACAATTCCATAGCTTCTAGTTATAGTTCACTGACAACTATAGCAACCAAATACAAAAGTAAGGCACCATAATCAAGATATAGCTACAGAATTGGCTATTATAAGAAATATACATTTGCTATCTGCAACCACACTTAGTAATTAATTACTATATTATTTATTCATTTTCTTCTTTGTTTTGATATTTGTATTATTATTCAATTAGTTTTCACTTTCTTCTAACTCTATTATGTGTTATGAGTGTTAAACATCTAACTCAGTATTTAAATTATAGGGCATTAAAGAGGGAGTGTGATTTAGTTGGGAAAAGAATAAAAATCATCTGGTCATTCTATGTTTTTTTAGATCACCCCTTTTGAGAAGACTCTTGGCACATCATTATTTTCATGTGATATAGTTCTATTCATTTACATTGAACAGTCAGTGCCTTTATTCAGAAATAATCATGATTAAAGAGGTATGCATGCATAGATTGAAAGAGGGACTATAATAAAAAATAAAAAAATATTTTCAACTTAGTAAAATCATTCTCAATAATATTTTTTCAGAATTCCCTTCCCTATATGGATCTCAGAGTTTGCTTATGAGAGATAGTCATGAAATTAAGCCTCTATCATGCTAAGCTATTTGTAGCTATCAGATGTGATTATGGACAGGCATAATGGTTGACAGTGCAATCTCTAAAGATACAGAAACTTCTACAAACACTGGCAGTTCTTCAGATCTATCCATTACCACCCTTTGTGTTTGTAGTAGATTTTCAACTTTCTCCATGACTGCCTATTACTTTCTCTCCTCAAATGCTTAATATAAACATCATAGTAAATTGTTTCTGATCTTTTGCCCATAGTTATCTAGGTATTTGTGTTCGGAGCTAAGTAAGAGACATTTGTGTAATCTGTTTATTTGCTTATTTCTGTAATACTTGTGGTGGCTCTAATCTAAAAAAATGTAGTAATCTAAACAGACATAATAATGAACTCCTCAATAAACAAATGTATGTCAGGTGTGACACAATGAAGTAAGTACATTATGAACCAGTAATTATGACTGACTCACATGCGGACTTGACTGAGGTTCTAAGCAAAAAATATTAAATCAGCCAGATGTGATTATTAGTCATTAGTCACTTTCAAGTTATTTCCTTAATTGAGTAAACAGCATTTACACAAAGACTATAGAAAATACACCTTTCAAATAACGGTTTTTAAATTATTTTTTCAAGTAGGAGCAAGAGAAAGATAACCACTGTCATGATTTCTATGCACCCTCACACTTGAATACTTTGTTGGCACACACACACACCCACACACACAAAAGAAAAAATATAGTGGGTATAAATTCTAGTAAGATTTTAGATTTAGAGAATGGAGTAATGTTAGAGTAGTTAGAGAATGGAGATGATGGAGTAAGGAATATTGTATCTTTGAGTAGAGAAAATATTTGAGAGTGTTTCTGAAGAATGTGAACTGAATAAACTAGAAAACTTTTGGTTTGAAGTGCTGACAGAACCTTTTTTAAGATTTATTTATTTATGCATACAAGAGCTGGGGTACAGGCCAGAGTTGCAGGAGATGAGAGGATTCACCAGAGACAGAGTGGAGAGCACAACAGGCCAATCCACTGAAATACACTGCTGAGGGGAACAGCGGGCAAGGGAGAGGTTTGCTATGCCATGTGGGTCCCCTCCTTGGGAACTTGTGCTTCTGTGCTGCAGATGCTTCACAGTGGGTGCTCAACCTGCTGTGCCTTTAACTCTTAAGGGCCATGGTCCTGAATGAGAGCTACTAATCATTGAGTTTTCCTTTTCTTCTCTGCAACTATATTCAACTGCATGGGTATATATAGAGAGAGATACATGGATTTGATAGGAGTCTGTTTAAACAGTGTTACAATAGGTTAGGGCAGGAGAGTGGAAGGAGTAGGGTAACAAAAAATAGATTCTAAATTAGGTAAGGAGAGAAGGGAGGGATATAATAAGGATGCATTACAGAGGAAAAAAATGACAGTGTGATCATTTTTTTAATTAGAAAAAATTGTGTTAATTAGAAAAATGATTATTGTCAAAAAATAAGATGATATAAGTGGAAAGTGAGGAAATAACATAGTTGGTAATGATAAACTTTGGAAAATACTACAGTGTCATGGTTTCTAGAACAAAGATCAAAGTCAGGGCTTTAGAGATAAAACGTTAGTGAAAAAGAAAGTGAATAGATTGTATGAATAATGAACGGCAGAAGAATGAGCACAAAAGTAATGACTGAGAAAAAGATAGTAAAATATACATATAATTAATGAACAAGGGAGACTGACTGAGAGGTCAGTAGACTTGATAAATTTATATCATAGTAACCATAGAAATAACTATTTATTTGAGTAAGGGGGATGGAAAAATTTGAAGATAAATGTGAAGATCAAATAAGACGTAACTATTCCACTAGAACTTTGAAGTATAGGTGATGTGAAGGGGCAAGAAAATTACTAGACAATATTTCACAATATATTACATAAACTGTAACTATAATTAAATCTGTGATAAACATAAGTGTTTTGCATGCCATATGGAAGAAAACTTTCAGTGTCAGATTTCTTTGGAGAGTTGAAAATATGTATTGCTAGTTCCTTAGCAAAGATGTTGTAAGCATTACATAGTGTGCTTCTTAAATTTGTCAATGACCAAGGATATCCAAAACAGTATTATTAATCAAATTTTAATCTTTCTGTTAACTCACAGATTTAATTGTTAACCTAGATTTAATCTTTCTGTTAAACAGATTGAATGAAATCTCTGTCTTAGAAATGTTATCAATGAAAGATAATTTATATTAACATCAAAGAAACTGATCATATGTAATTCTTTTATATTAGAGAATGCAAGTGCATTTTCTTGACAAGTTACATAACATTCTTCACTTTACTTTGCAATTTACCAACACAAATGAAAAATTAAACAGATTATGTGTGTTTAAAATAGGTGTCCTAGAAGAGAATTATAGACCTTGAATATCTTCCCAGTTGTGCCTTTAGAGAAAATAAAATTTGAAGTTGACAATTTATAAAAAACAAGAAAATATATTTACCAAATACTTAAATTCTTTTCAGCTCTATTCCTTTAACATGTTAGAAGTATAAATGGTATACATATTTTAAAAAAAAAAACTAGATAGATATCATGGGGCTTATATAATCCAATAAAAATCTTTTCTTGCAGAATTATTCTGAAATTTTTATGAACATTTTGTGCTGAGAGTGGGGATGGAACCTAGGAATGTGAAAAATATGATCTTTTATCTCCACTGGAGCTAAAATTGTGTGTTAAATGGCAGCTTAGCAAATTGGTTTTGTGGCCTAATGAGAATAATTACCAATTTTTAGTAGCAAATATCTGAAAATCTTTTTTAGCTTTCTGAATGCAGAAATGCCAACAAATGACTTTATTTTAGAATCGCCTTGTTAGAATTTTCTAAGTGCTGTTTGTAAGCTACACCAAATAAACTAATAAAAAAAAAAAAAAGAAAGAAAGAACAACTAAAAACAACTAATGAAGACAATGCTGACAAATCAGACCCTTGCATTGAAAGAAATTAGACATTGTTTACACCATTGCTGGAAAAGAGGCACTTATAAACCTATTTTAAATGTTAGATTGATAGCAATGTTTACCTCATTAAACAAATGTTTAGTGTCTTCTGATAAGTAACTCACCCATAAACACATAAATTTTGCTTGCATAATTGTCACAAAACTATCTGTCCCATTTGTAAAATGATAATGTGGATAAAATTTCAAGGCTTAATGAAAGTTACATTTCCTAATGTTCACTAAATTAGCTTTAACCTTGACTTTCCAAAGTCTGTGCAACTTTTATGACAAGGATATCCCTGCAGATAAAAAGATGTCATTCCCTATCTGACTTTCATCATACTTCAAACCACTTAACATCTTAAAGATGGCCTTGAGGGCCTTATATAAATGGAAGAAGAAATACACAGGTACACCTATAATTACTTTCCTATCTCACAAATTGTCTTCCAGAATCTAATATGATAAAACCCTTAAGGTTTTGAAAAATATGCTGAGTACAGTTCCAAGATTCAAAAGATTTTGGATTTATTGTTTTTCTAATCTATTTTTATGAAAATGTGTATGTAAATCCAGAAAGTAAGTCATATAGAATAAAGATGGTAATACAAGCAGAAATTGAAAAGAAAGGTTGGGTTTTTAAAATCAAGTCAGAACATTATTCCCAAATTCTATAAGCAGCAGTGCACAGAAAAAGAGAAGGCTGTATTGCTCTTTTAGTAACATTATCTCTGAACTCTAAAATTAGAAATGTCAAACTATTAGGTGTTAAAAATAATTATATCCAGTGACATGAAGAATTCATGTCTAATTATATTCTTTGGATGATTAGAGATGAGCAGAAAGACCATCAATGAAAATATTGCTACCTGAAATACTTAACTATATGTATCCTACCTATGAGGTTCTAGATTTTTTGATATGTGCTTTGTGCTCAGATACAACCTTTAGATAAGTCTTACTGTGAAGCATAGGGTAATGTAATCTGACAAAGTAGATGGAGTAGGGGTGAGGTTGGAAGGTGGTGTTTAGACTGCCATTTGACTATAAATAACTTACATTTATTATTTATTTATTTGAAAAATAAGGTTGGGTTTTTAATTATCATTTATAATAAATAACTTACACAACTGAAGAAAGTTTACAAGTGACTTACAGGAAGCTCCTATAGAACGGCACATGATGGAGACAGCATTTACCACAGAATTATTTGCTTCCTCTTCAACAATTCTGTTTTCCTGACATAAGATGATATTGATTCACTTACCTAGGTTTTTACCTGACACCAAGAACATGCTGCTTGCTACTTTAAAGAATGAATTTAGACTAATGCCAGAATGTCCTCTTAGAAGATTCAGAAGAATGGCCAGCGAGCTAAACCCTCAGTTACTGAAAATTATATGACTGTTCATTTCTTAGCATATACATGCATGGTTGTTAAAACAGCTAAGTTTTGTGGTAAACAAACAAAAACGCCTTTTGGTTTTTATCTTATCACTATTAATTTTATTACTGCAATGAATAATTCTGCTCAATACCATATTTAGTAAGACTTTTTTTTTTAAAGATGAACTCTTGCTATTTGTGACATGGTGGAATTGAAAGGGATAGTGATAACCAAACTAAGTCAGAAGGGAAAGGCAAATACCAAATGATTTTACTTACATGTGGAATATAGAGAAACAAACAAGGGGACAGACAGAATGAAACCAATAACAAAACCTGTGGAATCTCACTGAGACTGTAAGATGAGGAAGGGGAGCAGAAATAAGATACAGTGCCATAAAACAATGTTACTGCAAAATAAATATATCTATATCTATCTATCTATATTTATATAGATAGATATAGATATATAAATTCAGGAATCACTTTGTAATTATCTTTTTTAAAAAGATTTATTTATTTATGCATACAAGAACTGGGTACAGGCCAATGGTGAGAGGGGTGAGAGGATTCACCAGAGACTGAGTAGAGAACAGAACAGGAGGATTGAGTGAAAAACACTGCTGATAGGAGCAGTGGGTAAGACAGGAGAGGTCTGTTGCACCATGTGGGTCAGCTCTCTGGCCTGGGATTGAAGCTGTAGTGGTTGCAGGTAGCTTCATAGTGCTATGACTTAACCCCTTGCACCACCAGGGAGGCCCCCTCACTTTGTAATTGTCAAATTAATCACCAGGCTGCAAAAGTTTGGTCAAATACTATCTTCTTGTCTGATTATTTTGCCATAGAAAATATGACTAAGCAGTTGGAAAGATTCTTGAATTAGTTTTGTGTGACAGTCACAAACACAAACTTAATGGATTTTGTTTCCCAGTTTTTTATTGTTTATACTAGGCCTTCAAGGACTGAAGAAAACACAGCAGGTTATAAAGCATAGGTACTTTGGTTAGGCGAGTACATGGACTTGTTTAATATAGTGGAAAAACTTTCTGAAAATAGTGTTATCCTCTTTCCTGTCACTCTTTTATAATCATACACATATAAATACCTGTGCAGATGCAGACCTACTCACATACACAGACCTGCCCATAAATATACAAACACACATCTCTAAACATTTTTACTTTTACTGGTAACCCTGACCTTCCTCCCACTGTAAAAGTTTGTAAGTTGTCTTATCCGTTGACTAATGGAAGACTTGCATTAACAGAAATTCAGATAAAAAGCTGTTAACTTTGATGTCACGAGTAGAATGAAATTAAGAAAATCAGAGTCTATAAAATATTACCCATATAGATAATTTAAAAAAGAGCTAGAGTAGGAGGAACTCAAGTTAAATATGAAGTGAATAAATGCTAACAGTTGCAGAATAGTGATTCTGTTCCCAAAGTCACATCAACTCTCCCCACACTTTCTCCATTGTGACTCAAGCTTACTTGAGTCAGACAGTGACAGAAACCAAAGCTTTTGAAATCGAAAAACAGAGATTCCTTGCTTCCTATCTCAGGCAGAACCCAAGAAGGAGGCAAGACGCTACAGTTGGAAAGACTGTGTGGTCCAGACTGGATCTCATTCAGGTTCCTATGTATCTCTAGCAAGATATGTAGACAAAGGATACTTTCCATCACCCAAAAACTGCATGCACATAGCAAAGGTTTCTCATTATCTCTGGTGACAGTGTAAAGTAGGAGATTCCCACTACTTAGGGTAACCCAAGAAATACTAAAATCTGAGATGCATCCTATAGGCACACAGTCACATTACTATTCATAAAGGAATAAATATTAGTGTATATCAGATGATACAGTGCATTGTGTCAAAAATACTAGCATGATTTACAGCGCAGAGCCAGTAACTCAAGCTTAGAACACCTCAACTTCTATGATATCTTAATAATTATGCTGTATGAACTCTCAGCTCTTTGTTGATGGGATATACAGAGGACTATATTATGAATTTTCCTATGTTAAACTATCTCAATTCAATTTATAAGTGACTTTTTAGAAATCTGATTTGAATGTAGTGCAATAGTCTAACTTTTATTCAAAATCTTGTCAGGTAGATGCATTTTGCCTATTAGGAGACACACACTTTCTCTGACCCAGTGTAAGGATATGTGTCATGGAAATTATGGTCACATTCTGGCTTCTGTGACTCCATAAAAATTTCAATTTTTGTTAGAGACAATAATGTATAACTCCAATTAGTTTCTATTACTTATATATAAATGTCCTTAAAAGCTTTCCATAAAGTAACCGGGTTCAACTTTACATTGCAAGTCAATTTAATCAAGGTGACATGTTTGTAATTTTGCTAAAAGAAAACTTACTTTTGTTTCAGAATTATAAGATATAAGCAACATATAATTATATATAACAAAGTTAGAAGCAATTTTCTTCATGGAATAAAGCAAGGGCATATTTTTATAAAAGGGAGGCAAACTGTTTTTCCATGGAAACATCTATACTCGTGTAACAAAAACAAAGTCACTTGACTAATAATTTAAGTGTTATTTAAAATAAGTTACTCTTGGATATCGACTATGGGTTTCCACAAGATGGTGGAATAGTAAAGACACCATATTCACTCACAAATAATTCCCCATACAGACAACAAAATAGCATACAGACAAAACCAAAAAAAAAGCACTCGCTGAAAAAGACCCAGTGACTGGAGGATCAGCATTTTATTGAGGAAAATGATGTCAGAAATGGTAAGAAAATCTGTAACATAATTAGTCTTAGAATGTTATCAGGCAACCACAAACCAAGAGAGACAGGGCAAGAAGCAGTACAGTCTTTTTGGTGAATAAAAGGTTTTGGAGCCCCTGGTACCTGAGAACTGCACTGGAAAGGGGAGCAATAAAACCAGGTGTGGAGGTACCTTCCTAGTGATGCAAAGGGTTAAGTCACAGCACTATGGAGCATCCACAGCCACTGCAACAAGAGTCAAAATCCCGGTAAGGGAGGTGACCCACATGGCACAGCAGACATCTGTCTCACTCACTGCTCTTTTCAGCAGTGTACTTCAGTCATTTCACTTATTCTCTCCACTCTGTTTCTGGGGAATCCTATCACTCCACTCACCTCAGGACTGTACCCCAGCTATTGTATCCATAAATAAATAAATCTTAAAAAACAAAATCAGGTGTGGAAAAGAAGGGACTTTTCTCTGAAGTGTTCTCGAAAGAGCCTAGACCTGAAGTCAAGCCCACGAGATGCAGAGAGACACCAGAAATCAACCAGTAAGCTGGGGCCCGAGGTTGAGAAACCAGCAACCACACTTTCAGGCACACCCGAGACATGATGGACCTTAGGATGACTGGGGCAGCGTTTATCCAAGGTAGTGACAGCTTCAGACTAAATTGGATCTTTGAGGAATCCTAGTTAATAAAAATTGTTGGGAGTGAACTGGAAAATATCTCCCTGGGGTCCCCTCAAAAGATAGGCTCCTCTCTACAACAGACCTCTGTGTTATGTAAAATATCTGCCCCTCCCCTCAACCACTGGGGCCACCCCTGCAATTGTATCATGAGCTTGCGCCTCTGAGGAAAACTGTTATTGGAATGGCTAGAACAAACTCCAGTTATTAGTGCCTCCTAACTCTAGCTCTCCCCTGGGGCCAAAACCACCCAGGAAGATTGAGAGAGACCTATTGTACAAGGAAAGAGATCTAAAAGAGAAACAATCTATCAAGGACAAAATTCTTATGATAACATCAAATGCAGAGAAAGCATTTCATAATATTCACTACCATTCATGCTAAGAACTCTTAATAAAAGGGGAACAGAAGAAATATGATAAATGTTATATGGTACAAATTCACAGCTTATATCACCAATGTGCAAACAGAAAGCTTTTCCCTTAAGGTTAGGAACAAGACGAAGTTATGTAACAGGGTGGTCCCAGGAAAAGGGGAAGCTCCAAAAATCCTGGTTCCGCCCTAAGTGGGTGGAGCTGAGGAGGAAAAGAAGATTTCTGCAGAGAAGAGAGGAGGAGAAGAAAGGAAGATGGAGAACAGCAAGGAGACCTGGATGAGGCACGTGGAGCAGAGGGACACGTGAAGAAACTGTGCTTGCTTTTTGGTCTTGGACTGGTTGGAACAGATGTGGGTGAGAGACCCGTGGGGAGG
>JAGFMF010011862.1:940084-1012605 GCA_019455555.1 Galemys pyrenaicus
ATGGCAGCTTTCATCTTGATTTTGATTTTGCTCTTTTCCTCCCAGATTTGTCTGACTCTTTCTGACCCTTTTCTATGGGTCTCCACTGAAAGGTCCTTTAGATGTGTGCCAGGTTTTTGGGCCTTGCTTTGGGCCAATCCTGGACTTTTACCCTCAAGGAGATGGGTAACTTTGGATGCTTAACTTAGTAACTATATTCTTTGTTCTTTCTTTATTGTACCCTAGTTGTATTAAAGTTCCTTTCCATTAAAGGTTTTGTATGTTTGTCTTAATGCGGCGGATGGCAGAACCCATTCAGAGAGGGCAGGCTTGGGGGTTCTGTGTGCTCCTCTCCCTGCCCTGTAACAGTTACACACTTTCCCCAGTTTCGTTGAAATGAATACTATAAGTCTTAGCCATAGTAAATAGACAACAAGAATTAGAAGGACACTAATTGGAAAAGAAGTGAAATTATCATCATATGCACATAATGTGGTCGACATACATTAATACCATCCGACTATTAAAAATAAAGGATAAAAGTTTGCCATTTGTAACAAAATGGGAAGAATTCCAGGGCATTATATAAAGGAATGTCAGTTATTAGGAGAAAGACAAATATTGGATCATTTCATCTAAATGTACAATATAAGAAACAAACACAGAAGGCAAAACAAAATAAAAATAACTATACAATAACAATAAAATCGAGATTACCAGGTAGAAGAGGATTAGATGCAGAAGCAAAAGTGGAGAAGGTCCACTTTATTTATTTATACATACAAGAGCTGGGGTACAGGCCAGAGTTGCAGGAGGTGAGAGGGTTCACCATAGTCAGAGTGGGGAGCATAACAGACAAATCGACTGAAGTGCACTGCTGAGGGGAACATCAGGCAAAGCAGGAGAGGTCTGCTATGCCATGTGGTCCCCTCCCAGGCTAAGACTTGAACTCATGCTGTTGTGCCATGGATGCTTCACAGTGCGGCACTCAACCTGCTACGCCACCAGGGAGGCCCTATTCATATTCTTAATAGTACTACTTCAAGATTCCAGTGAATCCATAGATTCCAGTGAAAATTCTTCTTTAATAGTTCACTATATATCTGTTTATAATATGCTTGCTCTTTCCTTAAGTTACTTCTTCATATAAGTGACATTTTATAATAAAAACTGTTCCTATCACAGAGGCAAAACAGGTTTTAGAGTGTTCCTTTCAAAAAATATGTTTTACTATTGACAATTGTTGTCCCATAATTGTATTTTATTTCAAAATGGTGATTACGAATTCATATTATAGTTTTCAACAAACTCCTGTTAATACAGTTAATTTCATATACATATGGTCAATTAAAATGGAAGTCTCATTCATATTATAATGTTAGAAAGTATATTTGTTCTTCAAGCACTTCCTCTAATATTTGGCGCAGTATTTAACCAGCCCAGGACTATCAGAAGTTATCATTTTACCTTCATCCACTGTGTATTTAAGCACGTATGCTATGGCCAAAAAGAAGATAAGGGATAATTTAATGTTCGTGTAAGAGAAAAGCATAAGAACCATGCAAGAAGCATGGTAAGAAAACTTGGGACATGAACTGACAATGTGCAAACTGTAACAGTGACAGGGATGAAGAGTTTTGACATAAGTGACAGCCCATATCTCACTTACCTCTGACGCCCTGGCTTCAAATTAGAGGAAAGACATTATAGTATAAAGAAGCAGCAGGAGCTATGATCGTGTATAGCTTGCAAGTGAGTGATGGAACAGAATAAATAAAAGATTAAGGGATTTTTTGAAGAGTTGATTAAAGGCAGGTAAATGCTATACTTACTAAACTTCCTATTCAGTAAATTAACATGAAAGTGATTTTTTTATTTAATAGTTAAATTTTAATTCTTTTTAAAAAGATGTAATGTTTTTCTCATAGGTGTCAGACCAATAGTCATCCAACAAGAATAGTTACCAGGTTTGTGTAAAAAGGAGAAATTTTCTTTTATGATTACCTCTTATTAAGAAGATGGAATATGACAGAGAGAGCGTTAATGTACTCCTGAGAATGACTAAACTTTACACAACTTATAATTAAGATTTTACCTCCCCTTTGAGAATTGTTGGGTCATTTTAAAAGCTTCTTGCCAGTTTAACAGCCCAGAAATTTTTCTCAAAGATCTGGGGCCATCTATTTGAAATGCAATCATTAGGGTGACAAGGGCCCTATTTTCTAGTATCTGCTAATAAACTAGGAGACTGCTGTCAGTGCTCTGACATTAGTTAGCAAACATGGAAGGCCTCATCATAAAGAAAAAAGTACTTGCAAGCTAAGGAATAACTCGATGTACTGGACACATTCAATTGCAAAATTTCCCCCAAACTTTTCCAACTGCTCAACTCAGTGCTTAAAACAGAAAGGAAAGGGGAAAAAGAAGAAGAAAAAGGAAAAGAAAATTCTCTGGCCTTTTGTTTTAGTGCAGTTGAGTTCAAACTGAGTTCTGGCCTCTCTTCCCTATTGCCACTTTCTTGCACTGAATCTTCCTTGTCTATTAAACTTTACCCAGTGCAATGTTTGTTTTGACACATGCATCCACAGTTTGTATCTTCATTAAGCATGCCTTCATTCAGAACACTAATTTATTCATTAATCCTAGATGTGGTTTTGTACTGTACCAGATTCTTTGGAATGCATTAGGATAGAAAAAAAGAAATGCTCTCACTCATATTTTAATGACCAGAAATCTTTATATTGTTCTTGCAAAAGATGAGTGATATGTAAAGAGTCCTTCAGGAGAGAACGATTTTACCCAATCGAGATACTCATTTTCTATCCAGAAATTAAGTGTGTGTGTGTGTTTCTTGTTGGCTTATTGATTTTTGTTTGCCTTATCTAGAATTCTGAAAAAAAGAAACCCAATTTCTCTTAACAAAGCTGCAAACTAAAATTTAAGAAGGCTAGTTTTTCTTAGTGACTTTGGTGCCAGAACTTACATTCATTTGTTGGTAATTACTTCATTTATATTAGTTACAGATATGAGTATCTAATATATGTGCAAATGTTCAAAGCTGAATAGGCACTTTGCCATTCTGCTCATCACTTTTTAGAGGAGTGTGTAAATTTATGTGTAAATTGCTGATGGTTCAGTCATGTGACACCCCAACATGATGCCAACCACATCACCTGATTGCCATTCTTACTGATTGGGGAGAGGCAAAGTAATCGTCATTTTGAATGTGATACAACTGTAAAATTAGATCTTGTAATTAGGAGACTAAACCAGACCTCTAGGGTCATAGTTTAAGTTACCATAGAGGCAGATAAACTTTCCTAAAGAAGTAATGGAAGCTACTTTAAAGGATGTGGCAGATCTCAGAGAGATAGACAAAATAGACAATAAAGAAAGACAGCTATTTTTTCTGGTATTATTTAAAATAAATATTTAATCAGTAAAGCACATTCATCATGGCATTGAGTATAAGAAAAAATGTAGGGGCCTCCCTGGTGGCCCAAGGGGTTGAGAGCCACACAGTGGGGCTGCCTCAGCCACTGCAGCATGAGTTCAATCCCCGGCCAGGGACCCACATAGCACAGCACACCTCTTGTGCTTCACCAGCTGCTCCCCTCAGCGGTATACTTCAGTCTCTCTGCCTGTTCTGCAACCCACTTTGTCTCTGGAGAATCCTCTCACCCCCCACACCTCTGGCCGATACCCCAATTCTTGTATGCATAAATAAAAGCTTAAAAAAATGAAACAATTTATACCTTACCCTCACAGATGCTGATAGAAGACAAATGATTCTGGGTCAGAGGCAAAGGACCTTATTACTTATGACACAGAAAGGAGCATGAGCTTCACATTCTCATTAGGGAGAGGCAGAGAACGCTGTATCATTGCCCAGGGACCTAGAGTTTAAGAAATCTGGGCTTATGGAGCTTCTAGCAAACTCACCCAACCTTCATCCTTTAGGGAGGTGCTATCTGTGCTATGACGGTCAGGGGAGAGACTGTATCTTCCAAAGATCGTTGCCCTAAAACATCTTTGTAACAAAGCTATGAGTGCCTCTTGGCAAGATCATTTGCAGAAATGTGAGCAGAGAACAACTCTCCTCCAACACAAAATTTCCAAACTCAGAGTCTTTATTTCCTTTCATTTTTGAACTTACTGGAAAAAGGAACAGTGACTTTCTGGCTTTTTTTTTTTTTATCTTATTAACACTATCAACCTACCCTCTAAGTCTACAATTGAGCTTCTCATAGGACAGCACTAGAAATTACTTCAAAAAACTACTGAGTATATGTAACATCAGTCCCTCCTGTGACACTGCATTTTAATTCTAAGCAAATATTGGCCTGTCCTTTGGTTCTTAAGAAAAACTTTCTGCATCTCTTACTTCCCTAAGGATTAAGGATAGATTTAAGATAGTGCAGGATTTGGGACTTAACGGTGTAATGACCAACAAGAATTAATAGTCTCTGTAACACCCTTCCTTCTGATTGTTTCACATTAAATCCCAGTTAGAAATCTGTTAACTCCAGAAAAATTAAAACTGCCCAGACATGAGTTCTGTTAGTATCTTGGAACTCCCTAAAAGCTTCCAGGTTAGGACAGGGAAGCAAGTCAATACCAACCCATAGACCTTCACACACTGCTGCAAAAATAAAATAAAATAAAAAATCACACAACATTAACCAATGTACAAAGTTATCATTAGAGTCCACAGGTTGCTTGGTGGTTGGGAAAAAGAAAATTGAAAACCTGAAACCAGGTGACATCAGTACAACAGACCCCAAAGTTGCAGACCCTCAAAACTGGCCCAGACTAATACTACAGACATATACGTGCAACTGATAAATGCCCACAACTAACAACATATGAGTAATGAACTCTACCTAAGTCCGCATCCCTTTTGTTTTCTTAACCAACAAAGATAAACTGCTTTGTCCAGACCTTAGCCCTAAAACCTATGTATTCATTTCAAAGCCTATCTCAATGTGGAGAGCCTCTCACTACAGCTCAGCCCTGTTCTTTTATTTCATTAACTAACATCAATGCCTTTCCTGTGTCTAGTTTCTTCCCTTTAATTTCATCTAGACATTCTCAAGAGCCCTCTTCCTGGCTTACGATCAGACCCCTTTGGCTATCCTTCTGATTCCTAACAGCTGAGAGTTAGGCAATGACAATTCATCCTGGCCTTGTCTGCCTGTTATCTGAGAGTGAAAACGGGGATCTGAATAAACATCACCTAAAGAACCTGGCCTTTCCTCTTATCTAGCTGCATTACAGAGCACTTAAGAGAAGTCTCAAAACCCACCAGGGTATGTGATGACTATGTTTGGGGTAACTTGTTTGTTTTAGTAAGTCAGAATCCAAAGATGAAAAATGCATTTCCTGTATTACTAAGATACATCCTAGAGAGTGTTCCTGCCCATAAAATAAGTAAAAACAGGCTATTACAGACAAATTGAAATTCTCTGAAGACTGTTCACACAGGTAACACCTACCCTACAAGTGAGAATCACCTATTGGTAAAAAAAGAATCAATAAAACATCTGAGGTTATTATTAAATCTCAATTCCCCTTGACATTTGGAAGTTCTCTTTACATCTTTGGATCTGCACTTCTTTAGTCCTCATTCTAAATAGAGATCAAAGGTAAGATACCAGGAGAAACTCACATAAATGTCACTCCATATACCATAATGTTAACTTTGAACAGCCACTTGGCTCAGTAGTTTCTATTTTATCAGTACGACTACTACTAGTTCGAATTTCACCAGAATGCTATCAGATCCACAAATGTAGTTAGATTTTGCAGAAAAGTCAAAGTAAAATGTTAAGTGGTCTTTCACTTTTGCACTCTTCCCCCCCACCCCACACACAGAAACTATATGAAATAGATAAGTTAATTCAACAGGGAAATTCTCAGTGTATTATGTAGAGTAAATGATCACGTTATACTTTGACTATCTTACACATTTGTGAACTATACTTCAATAAAGTCAAAACTGTCTCACTAGACTACCTGAGCTAGTCCACAAATGGAATTAAGACAATAAAATTACATAGCTTTTCTACAACAGTCTGTTGTACCTATTGAGTTAATGGAAAGTCAAGTAATAATTTACTATTATAACTTACAGGATTTACAAACACTTATTAATGACAAACAATGAGAAGAATTAACATAGTCTATGATGTTATGAACTAGCTTTTATTACATGTTTATTTCTTCTCTTGAATAAACATTTTGGTCTCAATCCAATTCAGGATTTTATTGGGAATAATCAAAGCTTTCTAATTCCCCAATATACTAACATAACAATTGTTAATACACCACTATGCCAAGAACAAGTGTTGGCACATAGGCCAGTTTAAAATAAACTTACTATTTTTGATATTGATTTTTGTAAGTTCAATATAAACTGTTAGAGAATAAAGGTGGACAATATTATTTTTTAGACTGAAGAAGTGTTTTTCTTTGGAAAGAGAAAATTTATTCCTACATTTTAGAGTGTGTCTTACACATATTTTTAATTAATAAATTCAATAAACATTGCCTAAAACATAAATTCAGTGGTAATGATAGGAAAATATCAACTTATGCTACTCCAAACTTTAGTCCCTTAATTCACTCAAATTATGCAAACTGAGTGAATAACTGTCTTAATAAGCATCTGAACTTACATACTTATTTACAACAAACTCTTTTTCTTTTGGTCAACCACTGCAATTTTTGCATGCTTTAGATTGCTCCTGCATTAAAAACTATGATCAAAATAGTACCTACATCATATTATTGATCTTTAAATATATTAAGTAAGCGTCTGTACAGGCCTTAGAACCTCATCTGGTCCATATAAACACTTAGTTGTATTTGATTATCACTATATGATATTACATCTCTCTTGGAGTAATGTTCCATTCTAACCACTAAACCAGCCATCCTATTCCCCTTCCTCTCCACTATTTTCTCTGTAGTTTACTCCTACAAATATGTGTGTGTGTGTGTGTGTATAAGCACAGTATGAATCTTTTCTATTTGAAACCCTTCAGTTCTCTCTCCACATATCCTAGCGTCCACAATAAAACCTCTATTCTTTGCCCATTTATTTCACACAACTACACTTGCCTACTTTAAATGTCGTAACAACAGAACTAGTCAGCCCTCAGCTTTCCTGATGCACTGTTGTTTTCCATACTCTGGTCATTTCACGTGAAATTTCCTCTCTGGAAAGAGTTTGCTGGAGGAAATCTTCCATGCTCTGAGTCTCATTCTAAATGTCATCTCCCACCTTGCTGGAGAACCCTAAGGTATGAGGTGCTGAGACATTAGAGTGTCAGGGTCGTGACAGGAAGACTGGTCAACATGCTCTGGAAGACAGGCCCATGTCCAGACGCGATGTCCTTGCTGGTGTCAGCAGAGCTAAGTCTGAGAATTAGGCAAGATTAGAAAGGGAGGAGAATATACCTGATGAAGCAGAAACTTGGTGGTAAATGTGCACCCAGACAAGGCTAAATAATAAGAGAATGATTCATGGTCTAGTAACTAACAAGGAGGTGTGGGGGGTGGTTTGTGTCAATAAAAATGTGTTGCATTGGGCCTCCGGACTCTTGAGCTGGGAGTATAAGCCTTGCATCCCCTGGGTTCTGCTTTCTTAACTCTATTTTGTGACTGCCAGTTCTTTATTTCCAGATTATTTCGGGTTCCTTCCCTCAACCCTGTTCACTGGAGCTGGACTCCAGCCCCAACTATTCCTATTCTCACAACTAGGGGAACTAAGCTTCTTTACAGCCTTCTGAAATATATCTCCATGTCTATCCTGAATTACTTAGTTTTTATGTAATAACTATTGATATGCTTATCTAATTGCATGTACCTGGTGGCAAACTTGAAAGAGAGGTTTTATTGTCCCCAAAATTGACTATCAATTCTGGTATAGTTTGGACTTCTAAATACATATTTGTTAAACTTCTTTGAATGGTCAATGATTTTTAAATATATTTGGTATGTAATTACATCCTATATTAACTCACTTTTCATTTAATAACAAAAAATACATATTATATATCTTCCTACATGTATATGTATGAATATGTATATTATGTATATTGTATTATATACATAATGTGTAATACATATCATATAGCTATGTATGTACATATATCCTAAATTTTCCTATATTTATTATATATGTAATATCTAGCTATACACATACATGAGTATATGTGCATGTGTATATTTCTTCCTAGCCTTATTGCCAAAGAAGTAATTCCCAATACAGTGAAAACCAATTTTGTGAAATCATTTGCGTTAAATTAGACTTTCAGAAAGTGATTTCTCTCTAACATCAAGTTACCCCCAGCTACACTTACTTGATTACTTATGATTTTGTTCTTTTTTTTGGATAGTCTTGCCTCTTCTTGAAAATGTGTTTTTTTATAAATTTCCTAAAAAAAAAAACCCTTACCCTGCATCATTATTTTAGTTTTCAAGCCCTTCTTTGCAGAACTCACATTGTTCTTCTGAAGGATTCAGAGCATATGTATGACTTAGAAACACTTCTAAAGGAGGCAGGTGGATAACCACGGGAGCCAAGTTCACCTTGGAAATGGACTCTGAAGAGTTATAACTCTCCAGCACAAAGAAAATAACCCCAGGGCTGCCCCCAAACTGTGTGATACACATATAAGATGCAGTGCCACATGGTGAGAATGGAAGCTTTCAAAAGTGTGTGAATTGCTGATAAAAGAGAGTGGATGGCACTGGGGAGAAGATACACTTTCAAAGTAGGTAAGAGCGACCAGTGCAAATTATACCTTAGAGGATCTAGAGTTCAAAAACTGTCCTAACCTAAACTGCAAGTGAGGAGACAGAGAGTAGTTCTGGAGGCTGTTTTTTCCTATATTTTCATTTATTATCTTTAAGTTAATGTAAAAGTAAGGAAATAACTATTTGGGGAAAAAACAGCACTTTTATTAATTGTGCATTCCAGAAAGTAAAATTCAACATGCTCTCACTGAGAGGACATCTTTTCAGACCTGAAATCTGATTGACACTACTCAGAAAACAATTGTGTGATTTTTCTTCTCAATCATTCTTTGTATTTGGCATTGAAAAGTGAGGGACTTGTAAAGGACTATACTATTAAGGTATATTGAATATGTTATAACCATAGCAAGGTTTGTAACTATTTTGACATCTCTAGCAAGACTATCATTAATATTTGCACAAAAACCTAGACTGTACAGCCAAACTGTTCTGTAAAGAAGACAGTAAGTAGTTAGCTTTTGTAGGTCATACTGTTTCTATTGTAACCACTTAATTCTGCTATTGTACCAAACCAAGCTTGAACATGTAAATTAATAGGCACTGTGTCCCCTCCAAACTTCAATTTATTGGAAAAAATAATCAGGCAGAAGGTCTGCTTTGACTGTGACAATATGTATTATCCCTTAGTCTAAGACATTCTTCACCATTACAGTTTCAAATGAAAATGTTCTTGGGATAAAGGAACACTTGTTTTTTTGCATTTTTTTTTTCATTCTTGACACCAATTTTACATTACCTACATGTTCTTGCATTTGAAGTACTGATCTTTCCAGGAATTTCCACCTTTACATACTGCTTGCAAATTTTACTCATACTTCAATTCTAAGCTTGACTTTATTGCCCCTCAGCTGTGTCATACACCCTTCTTAACATTTGTATCTCCCTTCCTTAAAATATTCTCATTTTCTATATTTTAATTTTCTGAACATGCATTTAGACAGCAGAATTCAGAAGTTTGTTTGTTTTTTTTCTCTTAAACTGAATAGCAGTTTCTTGTATAAAATGTTCAAACAGTTATTCAGTAAATAAATGCCTAAACAAGCACATATATTTGGGAGAGAAAAAAGTTTCAAGGTAAATATCATTAAATCAATTTGGTTAGAAAACAACTAAATCACAAGTTATTTAGTCTTTGTTTCCATACTAATCCAACTACACAGCTCACCATTTTTGGAAAGCTCCAGATTTATTTATCTCCTATACTTAGGCAACTGACACCACATATATAAATAGGAATGTTCATATTTATTCAAGTTAATCATTATAGACTTTTTAAGTAAATATGAGTGACTTTTTGATGAAATCTAAGTTACTAAGTGATATTTTGTTAGCATGTCAATATTATCATCGCTGTATTCTTTGGGAAAATGTAAACAGACTGTAGAGTCTCAAGTTATCAAATAAATATCAGTTTATTCTCTCCAATATAATTTTATTCACCAACAAATTTATCACTTCTTCCTTTTCATTTGTTTTTACTCAATGATTCATTTAAAAATATAGACATATCATGAAAGTCAAGGACTTATAATTCTTTGAAGGGAAAGATACACATCTTTCATGTATTCTGTTGTTTGTCATTTCTTAATGCCATGTTTATTTTTTATTTTCCTAAAAGTAATCAAAATTTTTAGTATTTTACCTTAGTGAGAACTCAGCTGCTTTTACAAAACACTTTGGTTTTGCCAGTCTTGTGAACATGGGGTCTCATTTTCTATCTAATGGGTGTTAGGTACAAATTCTTAACACAGGGAGGAATCACCGAGGCAGTACAGACAAGCAAGGTAAAGTGGCAACTGTAACAGTAGATCAGACATAGACCTTCATCTTGGATCTAAAAATCCGAACTTAAAATGCTAATTTAAAGTACAGAATAAGACTCCAAAGGCAAAATATGTAACACAAGCCAAGGTGTTTTATCTGTAAGAATCTTGAACATATAAACTCAGCACAAACACACTAGAAACTAGTTATCTATTTCACATGGAATTCTTTGAATATAAGTTAATCAAACCAACTTGGCCAAGAGAAAGCTAATTCACCCTAGTGTTCAACAAAGTTATAAAATCTCAAAAAGGGATTCAAAATTAAAACTGAAAATTTACCAGAACCCCTCAAGCTCTTAACTCGACCTCTTTCGCTCTCTCAGCAATACTTACAATGTCTCTTCCCCAACATGCCTTCTCCTTGTTCTTCTTCTTATACATAGTGGGTAAAAATGGTTACCATCTTTCCTCAAGAAACCATACCAAAATGAATTAGCATGTCTTCATTTAAGTATCTAAGAATGATATCCAATCTAAGATATGAATTTCAGTAATATTTATTCTATTTCTGTGAAGAATTTTATATTGAAACTTTGATAAGGAATATATCATTGAAACTGAATTGTGCTATAGATAGGATGGCTATTTTGAAAATGTTAATTTTTCCAAATGGAATAGCTTTCCATTTCATTGGGTCTTCTATTTCTTTCAACAATGTTATACGTTCCATTGTGTGGTACCTTCAGTCCTCTATTAAATATATTCTATGTATTTAATTCTTTTTGATATAATTTTAATTAAGACTTTTCTTGATTCACTCATTTTTTAATTTGTTGTTTGCATATAGGAACACAATACCCTTTTGTAAAATTATTTTGTGACCTGTAAGTTTACTGTCCTGCATTATTATTTCAATTAGTATTTTAATTTTTTTTTTAGGATTTTCTAAAACCTGGATAAGAAATAAGAAAATTAGGCGTGGCAGACCTCTCCTGCCTTGCCCGCTACTCCCCTCAGCAGTGTGCTTCCGTTGATCTGCCTGTTCTGCTCCCTGCTCTGTCTATGGTGAATCCTCTCACCCCCCACACCTCTGGCATGCACCACAGTGCTTGTATGCATAAATAAATAAATCTCTAAAAAAAATAGAAATAAGGAAATTCTAATCACCATTAGGAAGTCATCATGGTAAAGTTAATTCAGCCAAGGAAAATGTACTGCTGTTAAATCTATTGGGTCTAAGTTTGATGAGTACAAGACATTTATATGTTTCTAAAGTACTTCCCCACAAAATACTAATGAAAAGAGGGCAAAAGTCACTTAGCATGGAGAAAGGTAGAAGACTTCACTTTAATACAAGTGATGAATGTTTAGTCACAAGGAACAGGACAAATTGAAATTGTTTACCACTTCATATGTTTCAGCGAGTGCAAAAGAACATCATTTGTGTGATTTTTCCTGCCAAATACACAAATAGCTTGACTTTAATCATGAGGAAAAACAGAGAAAAACTGACATATTCTACAAAACTAAATTGTTTGTGATCTTTGAAGCTATCATTTTCAAGAGTCCCGGATAGAATGAAGAATAAAGGACAAAAAAACAAAAACCTGGAGACAATGATGAAAGGTGGCAATGGAACCTAAGTGGAAACTTTTACTATAAATCTGGTACATTATTACCATAATTTGGAAAAAACAAGTTGAACTCAGCAATTGCTAAGTTGGTAATAATGAATCAATGCCAGTTCCAGCTTTTGATATTTTATTGTGGTTTTGTGAGAGAAAATGCCTGTTTGTAGGAATCACACACTAAAATTTTCAGAGGTGATGGGGCATGATGCTGGCTAACTTCTAAATTAGAAGTGAAAGAAAATGATGTGCAATTCTTCCAACTTTTCTAAGTATTAATTGTTTCAAAATTAAAAGAAATATAAAAATGTGAAAAGAAAATCAGAAATTAACTTCCTATATAAACCTATAAAAGTAGTTTATCCTACTGGCAGTTAAAATATAACAGGGACCAAATTAGCTCAATCATAAAACCAGACAAAATATGTGAGATAATGGCCTCCAAGATAAATGGACGATACAATAAAATATTTACCAAAGTATATACTAATGAGGTGAGTGTCATAATAGCTCCAGTTTTTTGTCTTAAGAATTTAAAGTCATGTTGAAAGATGGGCAGAGCATAAACTAGAGATAAAGAACTTTCCAGAGGCCAGAGAAAGAAGCACTCAAAAGTGTCAGAGCAAACATGCTCAAGTCTCAAACAGTGCTATGAATAGCAGTTGTTTCCAAGAACCACGGTAGAAAACTCCTGATTCAGTGGGGTCACTTAGACCCCACTCTACTGGGCTTTAAGTGAATAGTAAAGGAACATTAATCAGTTCTATAAGTCTGTCGCTAACAATTTTAAAGGCTACAGAGAACCACATTGTTGTCAAATAGTTTCTGCATTCTCTAAAAAACTCAAAAATATGTATAGCAATACAAAAATGTCCTGCAAACTAAAGATAAACTTCACAATGTTTAACATTCAATCAAAAACTACTGCACATGCAAAATAGCAAGGAAAACAATCCCATAATGACAAAAATCATCAATCAAAACCATGCCCTGTATTGCACTGATGGCAGAATAGACAATGACATTAAAACAGTTATTCTGACTATATTCTTTATGCTGAAGACACAAGGTAAAGTCTGTATATGCTAAGTGGACACCGAAGATTTTAAAATAAATCAAAATGAATTTCTATAAATGGAAACTACAAAGCCTGAGAGGAAAAATATACTGGACAAAATTAATGACAGATCAAATACAGCTGAAGTAATGAATAGGGAATTTGAAGGCAGCACAAAAGAACCTTTTTGAAATGAAACACAGAAGAGAAAATACATCAGGAAATTGTTACAAGTTGTCATATAAGTATGCCACTGCAGTCCGTAAAGAAGAGGACATTTATATGAGAGGGAGAGTAAGGGCATGTGGAGAAATAATCTAGAGTGACAAAAATACATCTACGGTTTTTATTTTTTTATTTTGGTGAGGGGAAGAGGGGAAGGAGAATTGGAAAAGGGCAGGTGGGAAAAATAACGTGGGGACATGAGGAAGTCTTTTATAACAGACATGTTTATTATCTTGAAGTTGCTGCTTACTTCATGAGTATGTGGAGATATATCAAAACTTACAAACTTGGGCCTCCCCGGTGGCGGAGTGGGTTAAGCAACGCACTATGAAGCAAACCGCAGCCACTATAGCACGAGTTCGATCCCTGCTGCCGGCCAGAGAGGGGACCCACATGGTGAAGCAGCAGACCTCATGGTGAAGGGAGCCCACTGCTCCCTTCAGCAGTGTACTTCCATTGATCTGCCTGTTCTGCTCCCCGCTCAGTCTGTGGTGAATCCTCTCACCCCCCACACCTCTGGCCTGTACCCCAGTGCTTGTATGCATAAATAAATCTTAAAAAAAAAACTTAAAAACTGTATACATATATGGTTTATTTCCTGTTTATACGCTAACATTTTCATAATTTAAAACACTGTTTATATTTTTGTGGTTGTACTACTCTTTGAATACTATATTTATTTGTGTTTATTTTACCTTTCTAGTGATCTCAGTGCCTGATTAGTACTTTCAAAGAATAAGTTTAATTTATTGTTTATTAATTTTCTCTATCTTTTAGGGGTTAGAGGTCCTTTGATTCATTGATAATAATATACATAATAAGTGTCCTTTATTCTCATTTCTTTGTTATTGTTCTATAACTTTTTAAATCAGTGTCTTTATTTCAGTGTATAGGTTACTAGAAATAAACAAATGAAAACAGCTGCTTTTGTTTCAATGAGTATCATATAAATATTCATTTATGTTCAACTCTCCTATAGCTGTGTCCTACAATATTTTAACATGACATATTTTTTATTTCTGAAATTATTTTACAATTTTTTATAGAAATGAACATCATAATAGTTGGTTTCTAATGAGAGGTTTAGATAATCTTTTTATCTAAAATTTTACTTTTACTTTATGAATGACTAATATTAGATCTTCTTATAAAGCATTTTATGGGCATTCAATATTAAGAATATTATCACAAGTAAAATTCTAAGTAATACTAATATCTTAGTGTTTTGTTGCTATTCAGATCTTTAAACTACTTTTTTCCATCTCTATTTTCTTCTGAGAATGGTGTTAAAATTTTCAAAAATGTAATTGTTTCTTCTACTCATGTCTATTTCTTTCTGTCACTGACTTTATTCTGTTTTTATCTGAATGGAATATTATCTCACGGAGCCATTAGAAACCCAGGATGTTTTTTGTTTCATATTTTCCATCTTTATCCTATTTCCAAATTTTCAAATTTAATTCTGTGAACATATTTTTCATTTTTGACACTGTATTGTTGAATGCTTTTAAATTAATATGACACTTATTTATAGCTTCAATGATTTGTTTCTTCTATATTTTTACAAATACCAGTATATCAAAACTTACTTTCAAATACTGGTTTGGTTTCTTTCTTGATTTTTTTTATGTACCAATTACATAGGGGAGACTCAACAAATATATTCTGCATTAATTGATGAATAAAGCAAAGGAAAATTATAGTCTATAAGTTTATAGATCTGTAAGATCTATATTATTTTTCTCTCAGTTATTCTTAATATTTATAGTAATTTAGTGTTCAGACCTATCTATAAGTTTGTTTTGGAACAATAGTTATAGAATAAACACTCATTTCACCAATATGCTGAAATAATGTTCATATTATGTTTTCTGGGTTGTAATGGATATGCTTTTTTGCTTTAGAATAAGAACCTTTGGGAAAACAATGACCTTTCATAGGTATACGATCAACTTTTATCTATCTCTTTTCACTAAAATACTAGAGTATTTTATATAAATATATATAAATATATATAAAATATATAAAAGAAGATATAAATATATATTATATATAAAATATATAAATAAAAGAAGATATAAATATATATTATATAAATAAGATATAAATATATAAAATATATAAATAAAATAAAAAATATAAGTAAAATATATATATAAAATATAAAAAATATATATATACACACACAAGAACTAGCGTGTAGGTGAGAGGTACAAGGGGAGAAAGGATTCATCAAAGACAGAGAGTGGGGAGCAGAACCAGTGGATCTACTGAAATACACTGCTAAGGGAGCAGTGGGCTAGAAAGGAGAGATCTGCTGCGCCATGTGGGTCAACTCCCTGGCCAGGGATTGATCTCAGGTTGCGGTGATGATACTGAGACTTAACCCCTAAGCTACTCTAGAGGTCCACCACCTCCAGGATTTAATTATCTATTTTAAAAACTTTATTCAAGAGAATTTCCCAACTATGCTTCTTTCTTCCAAGTATTCACAAGTCCAGTATGCCTGAGAATATATTACACCCTCACATTTAAATGAAAATGTTTTGGTTTAAATTTTTTTTTTTCATTCATACCTTAACCAGAGTAGGCTATGTTCTTACGATAACAACATATAATATATCAGGATAAAACTTGTTTTATGGTCACAACCCAATCTGAAGTATGTTATGCTGCACCCCCAATCAATTTTCTTCACAGAGTGATTAGGGGGTACAGGATAAAGAGAATAGTAACTTGTGCTTTACTTACTGAAATATTGTAGGAGCCTAGAAAAGTACCAACTACACAGGGAATACTCAACACATATATTTTGCATTAATTAATGACTTAAAAAGAAAGAAAAAATTATAGAAAGTAGAAAAAGTTGTGAGTATATTGAGGGAGTTAATATTTATAAAATAATACATGGTTTGTTTAATGTGTCAACATATGCTAGGAGGCATTGCTGTAGGGCTGTCTTCTAATTTAGAATACAATTAGTTTGCATCTTTAACTGGGTGTGAAAAGATGCCTAGACTGATAAATATGGTAGTGTTTTTCTTAAGAATGTGAGAAAGTTGCCTAAAATACTAGATAATTGAGTGTGAGATGAGAAAAATTGGGAAATACAGAGAAAATGATGAATCTAATTAGTTCTTAATTTCTCCATCTCCCATCTCTTCCCTTCACATCTTCCTCTAACTTAATATTAATTACCATTATAACTTCCTCTAAACTTACTATCCCTATAACTTACTATCCAATATATTTTCTTTTGTTTTATAATATATTTTTAAAAGATTTTATTTATTGGGGCCTCCCTGGTGGCACAAGGGTTAAGCAATGCACAAACCACAGCTATTGCAACAAAAGTTCGATCCCTGCCCCTGACCAGGGAGGTGACCACATGGCACAGCAGACCTTTCTTGCCTCGCATGCTGCTCCCCTCAGCAGTGCACTTCAGTCGAACTGCCTGTTCTGCTCCCCACTCTGACTCTGCTGAATCCTCTCAACCCCCCATGCCTTTGGCCTGTACCCCAGCTCTTGTAGGCATAAATAAATCTTTTTAAAAAGTGCTTGTATGCATAGAAAAATATATCTTTGAAAGAAAGATTTTATATATTTATGCATCCAAGAGCTGGGGTATAGACCAGAGGCTTGGGGGAGGTGAGAATATTCACCAGATATAGAGTGGGGAAAAGAACAGGCAGATTGACTGAAATACACTGCTGAGGGGAGCAGCAGGTAAGGCAGAAGACTTCTGCTGTGCCATGCGGGCCCCCTTCCTGGCCGGAGATTAAGCTCCTGCTACAGTGGCTGCAGAAGCCCCACAATGCTGCACTCAAACCCTTGAGCCACCAGGGAGGCCCCAATATATTTTCAATAGAATTACTGAGCAATAGTTAGTTAGGGTTTATAAAAATAAAAAGCGAGGTAAAATGAACTAGTCATTTGTTATTGTTAATTCATACTCCTTTATTTTTAATTCTAATTGCTATGTATTTAATAATTCAAAAAGAAATAAGCCTATATATAAAAATGCAATCAAATAAATTTGTCTGACTATAGAAATACACTAAGTTTACAATCTTAGCCACCAGAACTTTTATTTTCTCTTCATGGCTGTACATTTGAAAGTACACAATGTGGTGTCGAAAGACAAAAATTGAGTTATATTTTCTAAGACCACTTTACAAATGATTTCCACTCCACAACTTATTAATAAGTCAACAGCCTATCAATAAGTCATCACCTAAGAAAGCACTGGAATGCTCTACAGAAGCAAATTTCCTCTCTTATACTTCTGACCCTTAATCCCCAAATCGCTACTCCTTTAGCAAGGTGAATTTTCTGACATTTCATATATCAGTCATTATTTTCCTTTTCGCTTAATCTTACCACCCTTGGTAATTTGTCAGATCCTTTGAATTCAGACATGTGGTTGTGTGCTAAAGCGACTGAAACACATTGGGAATCTAATTTGTCTTAGCTATATTATGTCACTTCTAGCATGGTATATTTTAGATTTCCATGTTTTCTCCTGATTTGATTGACACATTACAAACAAAATTGCCTTAGCTTTTGAATACATTTTCTTTATTATAGCCCCATGAACTTCACCTTCTGAGAAGGGAGTAAGGTCCAATTTTTAGAAGCAAATATTCTTGTAATTAAAATAAATCTCTGTGTTACTCTTACTTTGCAATGTCAAGGAATATCTTTCAATTTAGGATTGAAACTTTACAACTTTGGGTCTGTCTCCATTTATCAAACAGAAGAGTCTAAGAATAGATTCCAAGTAAATTTTACAGAACTATCATTTGTAAAGCCAGTATCAACTCAGTCATATAATTTTCATTATTCGTAATCATCTAACCCCCACCAAATCGACTACACTACCTATAGCATAACAAAAGGAAAACCTCAATACCCCTTGTTCTTTCACAGAGACCACCCTTCCCTGGAGTTCACATTGCAAGCTTGAGGACTGCAATTAGCTATTTCCAGAAACAATTATAAAATGGAATACCTATGAGAGCTGCTTTACCAATTCATTTCCAAGAGAGTATCATCACAAATCCCAGAAGGATTTTATTTCCACTTAGCACATTTGTAAGTAGAGAGAACTCACAATTTATTTTCCAAATTAGAACTCTTCTGAAAGTGCAAGGAAGAATGGCACCAAAACAAGATATAGAAGAAGGCAGGCATATGTTCATGATACCTGTAACTGACCCCGATAACCAGGCATTTTTTACTGTATTTCTAGTCACTAACTTAAATCCATATGGGACTTCACTCACCTTATTTTTTACAAAGCTTTTCTTTTTTAACCAAAGTTTTTATGCCTCTTAAACATATCTATCACCAGTTAAATATCTTCTCTCCCCAAATTCTCTCCATTTATTCCCATCACCATTCCATTCTATCTGAAACCTGGTTGCAAACCCTCCAATATACATTATTGGAATGCTTCTCCTATTGTGGAAACTGAGGTTGAGGTAAGTGCCTGCATTGTTTTTCTCTGCCACGCACAAGCTCATTATTGCTCATAAATGTCATCTCTTTCATAAATGGCATAACTGTACATTAAACCACTCCAAACCCTGTATGTTTCTGTGGTCATACAATTACCTCCAAGTCACTCCTCTCCTTTCTTGAAACCTTAACTACCCCGTTGACTATTTCTTCCCTCAGCACGACCATGGCTGTGATGACAGTAGTGACTAAGTGATAGCTGTTAGTCCAACTCTCTGTCATCCATTTAACACCCTAGTGTTCCAGTTCCTTCCGTTCACTACTTTTAACAATATTTACTTCCATGTTTTTCTCAGCTACCCACTCCCATGCCAGAACACTGTTACTTATAAACAGCTCAGGTTTGGAAGTCCAGTACATAGCCTGTATTCATCTGCTCTCAGTCCAGTTTATTATTCAGTTAGCTCCCCTTTTCTCCCGCATCATGAACATATCCATTTTCACTGGACTGTTCTTATCACCTTATAAGCATGCTGCAATATTCTCATCTAAAGGAGAAAAATATACTGTCAATACCCACACTCTCTCCAAATCTTTTCTCTGTTTTCTACAAAATGCCTGTCCAATATCTTTTACAATCAATCACTTTATACTTTCATCCCAATAAGTCCTCTGGGGAAAGGAGGAGGAGCAGGAAATCTCTTGACACTGTAGCCAAGAATCTTCAATTTATCAATATATTTTTTTTTCAACTTCTCAGTAGTGTTGACACAAATTGGTATTTTCCTCTTTCCTCAAACACTTGTTTCACTCCATGGAGTGAAACTCTCATGGAGACTATACTTCTCTGTCTCATATCAGCTCCTCCTCAGCTTTTTTTGTTGAACTATCGATATTAATTTTCAGTAAGATTCAGTGCTATTTCCTGTTCTATTCACTTCATGCATTCACTCCCTCAGACATCTCCTGCATTCCCAGGACGTTAGGTCTCTTACAGATGCTAGTGAGTATTACACTTTCTCCTTCCAACCTAGCCGTCCTAGCTTAGGGCTGCAGACTCAGGTATCCAAATGCTTACTGCCATCTCTTTTTGGACATCTAATACATATCCCAAGGTCGGTTTAACCAGAAAAGCTCTTGATGTCACCCTCCACTATTTTTTTTTCCTTCTCCAGTTTTCTCTTATTAAATATCATCATCCTTTACCTAATTACTTGGTCAAAACACTTAGGGAACATTGTTGCATTTATCTTCCCTTCTCATACCACATCTAGGTAGTTCACACCCTTGACTTTTCTTTTAAATTAGCCTATAAAACAGACAATCTCTTTATTTTTCACTATACTAGTCTAAGATAAAAACCACATTTTATTGTGAAATACAGGTAAAGTCTCCTTATGAGGAGTCTTTATTCTGTAACTATTCTTACCTGAAATCTATTTTCAGCACAGCATCCTCTGATTTTTTTCAAAGATAAGTAAAACCTTATCTGTCAAACATGGAACAAACATGCCAATTCTTTATCTTGGTGTATATTGACTGGCTTGGCCAACCAGCATTTTACTCTCTAAAACTACCTCCTGCTACTTGTTTGTTTTCTGACTCCCTTTTGATGCTTCCTTAACAGACCCAGTTTTATACAATTTAGACTCTTTCCACCTTTCCCCCACTTCTTTGTATAATCATTCCCTAGGTACTGACTTAGTCCACACTCATGCTCTGTCCTCAAACCTATCTCAGTCATGTGCCCTTCCCTACATTAATCTTTGTTTTTTAAGACAACATCAAGATGGTCATATACATATTAAATATAAACTAATAAAACATCAAAGATGTTATTAGTTCATTAATTAAGGAGGGAAACTAGAAAGTGTTACAAGCAGTTCAAAGGCAGATTTCCAAGCACTAAGCAAATAAAGGCAAAAGGAATTCTGAACTAAATTTACAAATAAATGCAAAGCTGGTCTTTAGACAGAGCAATGATCAATAGCATTTCACCAGATACAATTTTTTTTGCATTTTTATGAATGTAATTTTTATTATTACTAATTTTCTATAAAGTTGTAAATTAGTTCAAAAGCAGTGAAAGGCAGAGATTACTTGGAAGAATGCAATAGACAAGACATTTAGTAATCTTTATTTCCCTTTACAAAGTGTTCCATTACTTCTGTTGACACATGCTATACTCCTATACACATTTGCTTAATCTCATTGAACTTATTACTCTATGGAAATATACTATATATTTGTATTGTTATTGTCTGTCACCCCTATACCAACTCCATGAGAACACAAAATTTTAAAAATTCTTGTCAAATTGTGACAGTTCATTATTTGTTAAAGGTTAACAGAATGTATATATTTCATAATAGTTCTTAAGAATTATCTGTTAGATATGAATGTTTTACAATAAAGTAAATCAAGAGGCCTTAAAATACAAACTGAGTATGTGTCAAAGGCTTTATTTAACTCTGGTTAGCTAGTTAGAACTAGTTAAAAAGAGAGTCAGATTAATCACACATACACAGGAAATACAGAATCCTGAAATAAATGTGTTGTGCATGCAAAACTGGTGTGAGGAGATCAATCATGCCTCAATTGGAAATAATCATTAGCATCTCTAGGGAAAATAATCATTGGCATTGCTATCAATTTTCTGCAACCTACAGAGTTTTAAAGTAATTCAAAAGTAATGAAAGGTATAGATAACCCAGAATACTAAATAGAACACCTGGTAATCTTTTACCCTGTTTCAAAAATTTTCACAAATTTTTCCAACATAACATGGATTTTTAAAATGGATGCACATCAGTATAAGAATTATTCATATATAAGCACCATACCTCACTCTGAGTGTAAACATCATACCTACTTTATTTTTGTTTTTCCACTATTGCATGTCAATTATTAGTCAAAATTTAACAGTCATAAGCCAGAAAATTGTGAATTTTTTAACCATTAAACTCACATTAAAATTTTTCTTTTTGCTAATCATTTTATTTTATTTTATTTTATTTTCAAATTGTCATTCTTTTATTTTTTTTATATTGCTAATCATTTTAGCTGCCTTAGTTTACTGAACAGTTAAATAAATGTTCTAATTTGGATTTCTGTAGAGAGACTAGTTACTTTGTTTTCTTTCTTAGTCATATTAAACCATTAAGTCTGTTTTCTTTCTTCTTTATAGTAGATTCTTGAGTACAAGTGTTGGTGGCAAAAGAGCCCCATCTTTAGCCTGAATCCATGCCTATCACTTTAGTTTCAAACAATAGTATAATGTGATGTACTGAGATAGAACACTGGAAGTGTTTCTCTTACCTGTTTATGTGAGCACCGAATTCTCATTAGAAAGCGAGGAACAACCACTCCAAAAATCTGTGTATGACACAATAAGAAGGAGAAATGGTCAAACATTCTTGAATTTAAAAATAAATGGGTTCATTTTTACATTTGACTGTCCACGGATATAGACAATTACCTACAGAATTTATCTTACTATCTCACTCTAGTATATATTTCAAGCATCTGGTGTTTACTCTGGTCCATTCTGGATTCAATGTGTTTCTCTCACTGTTCTTCCTGTGGCCTGACTGAGATAAAAGCATACAATTTCCAACCTTTCTATCTGTGCCTTAAACTTTATTGCTGCATTGCCTCAAAGCAGAACCTTTCATCACTGAAGTCATTACAATACCCATAATGGTTGTTCAATGACATTAATCTGCCTCTAAATGTGGGCACTATTAAAATCCTCTCTTCAGTGAACTCCACCCTTCAGCTTGGCTGTTCCTGTTCTCTTAGCAAGTGTGACAATGCTAAAGTAAACCATTTGTTGAGAAGAATGGTTCCTTTATAGGAGTTGAAGTGAAAACAGATCTAAAACATAATCTTCTAATACCATTTCCTATATAACACATTAAACATTAATGTCCGATATAACACATTAATTAATGCCCCAACCAACAGTAGCAGCTTAAAATTTTTAATATTTTATATTCAATATAGTGTCAGTTACATTAGCAAATTGTACAAAGTACTGGTTGTTAGCCCAATTTACAGAGAACAAAATATCTTACAGAAAACACTTGTGCTAATATCACCTCAACACAGCCTAAAATCAGACTTGTTTCCAGGCCTGCATGACTTTTTATAATTTTTAGTAATCTTTCCATATTCTCTGAAACTAGAAGATGTTTATATAATAAAGTTTGATAATAAATACATAAAGTACAAGCTGATTTTAATAGTCTATTTCTCAGCATTTTAGCTTCTCCTCATTCTTCCATGGGCTTCTTTTGTTTTTCTACAATGTATGTGGTAACAGTACACATTACAAAGAATATTGAATAGAAACAAGATAGTCTGTAAGTAAAGGAATTGTGATAATTAAATATCAATTCTTCCAGGAAGCTTTGACTTATAGTATCTCCAAGGTCCACAACTTTTTTTTTTTTTTATTTAGGCACACAAGAGCTGGGGTGCAGACCAGAGGCGCAGGAGGTGACAGGATTCACCAGAGACAGAGTGGGGAGCATAACAAGCAGATCGACTGAAACACTGCTGATGGGAGCAGCGGGCAAAGCAGGAGAGGTCTGCTGCGCCACATGGGTCCCCTCCCTGGCCAGAGGTCAAACTGGTGCTGCTGTGTGCAGATGCATCACAGTGTGGTGCTCAGTCTGCTGCGCCACCAGGGAGGCCCTAAGGTCCATAACTTTTTACGAATAATCACTTCCATGTGCATCTCTGACCCTCAGGAGAGCAAGTTCTTTGGAGTGTAGGAACTGGGATTTTACGTGTTTCCTTAGTCCTCCAGACTATATTTTCTAAAGGATCAGAAAAATGTATCACATAAAAAACTACCTGAACACAATCTGCTAAATTAGTCTTACACTCTAGATAAGAACCACTGGAATTAGTAAATATATACATTCATTAAAATAATCCACCTCACAGTTTCTTGATGGTAAAACTCCAATGATTAAAATTAAAATGAATGTTTAGGGACTACAATGGTCAAAGGTATATTTTTCTAATTCAGACTGAAATATGATGCATTCCAACTTAAATTTACACTATGTATGCTATGTAAATTATATACTTTAATGGATAACTGAAGTCAGGGGAAATAAGATAAAGGCACTAAAAGAAAGCAGTAAATATAACCAAGTGTAAAATAACTAGTGTGCAATATAGGAAACAAAAATTGAAAGGAACTGGATGAATAATAATTGAGCTGACTGCCACATATCTACTGATATGATTAACATGGAAATTGTTAGACACAAGTTTTTATCTCCAAAGAGTTGATGAAAAGATGGTGGTAGCAAGTTGCAGTGGTGCACTTGAACTATGTTTGAGGTAGGAAACAGTATGTAATTTCTTGATTTGATGCAGAGAAATTTAATTTTCTAGTAAATAGAAAGTTGAAAAGCACTGTTTTGAGTTGTGCTAGGTTTTAAGGAGGTATATTAAGTTACTATTATGAACCGAAAATTACTCACATGTATGTGCTTTGTTCTTTTACATCTCTCTAAATCACATGCATTTTTACATGTCCACTCAGCATCTTCCTTCTAGTTGTGCATTCAAAGGTGTGTTTATATATGTGGGTATACACATATATAAAAGGTCACATATCATATTTGAGTATGCATAATAATGTGGGTCATTCAACAATGTATTAAATGTGTAGCATGTTCTAGATAGCATATAAAGGCATAATGGGAAATAGCAAGCTCCATGAGGCCAGACTATAGCCTATCTATGGGGAGATGAAGATATTAAAAAGTATCAGATTGTACAGTAAAAGAACCCTGAAAGAGATTTATCTAGCAATCTATAGAAGTTGAGGAAAGGAAGTTCTACAGGACATTTATTGAAGAAAGGCATCACAGACACTAAAACCCAAGATTCAGTTGCTCATAAAGAGAAGGATTGCACAGGGCATAAAAGCAGCAATATCAGATGAGAATAGCACTTGCAAAAAAGTGAAGGGGCAAGAGTGTAGCATATAGAAAAATTACATAGAGATCAATATAACTATTTACAGATCTGATATGTTAAGATTTAATAAATATATGAATTTTCTACCTCCATGTTGAATTTCCAGACTTTTCTAATTTTTTACTCCCAGTAATGCTAAGAAAAAAAAAAATAGTTTTCAAAGACATACAGAAAAAACCTAACTACTACTTCCTTAAAGCAATAAAAGCAACAGGGCAGTATAATTCAATCCAACAGCTATAGGATACTCTACTTCCCTTCATAACTCCATAAAACATTGTCTATCTGTGAGGAAAATATCAGGAACTCTAAACTGCTCATGCTTGAATATATTTTCTTTTTTGCTTGTTTGTATGTATGTATGCATTGCTCTATCTATCCACCTACCTGCCTAACTACCTACATACCTACTTACACTATTCATAGTTGTCATTTCTTGCCCTGGTGTTGAGAGATTTTCTCACTCAAGTTAAAAAAAAAATACAACAGATTAAAATTAAATAAAATAATGATTTACTGTTAAAAGCTCTATGCAGAGAAGCATTTTGTCATTTCTTTCTAAATACCTTAAAAGCATTTACATCTTCAATGATACCCAAGGTCATGTGAATCTCCGCAGGCTATTTTTGAAGAAAATTTTTTCACTAGGTCTGACAGCAGAGAACATAGCACTAAAGCTCACACCTCACAAATGTAATTTGGAGTGTTAATTGGAAAGAACCTAGCTGACCTTATGATTTTTGCTCTCTAAGAATTGGTGACAAGTTGTCTCACCCTTCCTTCTGAAGTATGATAGACATAAAAGGTGAGGATCACAGAAATTATGACTAGAAGAAATGACAATTGGGAGGCTAGAGAAATATGAAGAAACCTATCTGATTTATTGGTGAAAATAAATGAAAACAAATTATGTCACTTCTGAAAATATGAGCAAATGGCATGATAATGTGTGGGACCAGCCCAGTTTCCATTTGGAATGTCTTTAAGATAAAGTTAAGAAGCTCCTGGCAGAAAAGTCAAGCAAAGCAAAAAGAAGGGTATTTGTAATTTCTCAGTTACGAGTCAACAGGAATAAAGGGTTCATTGCATTTCTGATTGGAAAATAGTGCTCTATATTCTGAAAATAATAGTTAACAATTACCAAGTGAATAAAAATATCAGTTACTTTGCAAATATTCACAAATGAAATCTCTTAATCCCTTATGAAGTAGATTATAATCATCGCCCACATATTCAAAAAAGAAAAAAAAAATCAAAACCACCAACAGGACAAGTGAATTTATTATGGCCCCACAGCCAGTAAGTAGGCAGTAAGCCAGTAATCAGTGGCAGGCAACTTGGTTTAGAGAGCTTGATTATTAGGAAAGATCACCCCTACTTATCAATTTTATAAACTAGAAGAGAATAACTCATTATGAAACAAATATATACTTAATGATCTTCAGTAAAACTTGCACGGTATTGGAATTGAAATGGGCAAATTTTAGCTATGCTTTCCATACCGTTGGACACAGTTGAGGGAGACAAAATTATCACTGATGCCTCAGTGGCAGAGTTTACAATCTTAGCATCAATTAAAAGTATCTTTACAAACCATCAAGTTTGATAATAACATGTTAATACAATCATAAAATTGTAGGATCCTTAAACTTGTTATTTTGAATGCTCACGACAATATTTCCTGCTGAATGGTTATCTAGCCAAGTCAGGATATCTACAGTGACTGAGAGTCACTATCTTCCAGAATAATTATTTGCATATTTGGAAAAGTCTATTTCAGATTCTTTATTCATTTGACCTGCAACCAGTTCAGCAAGTAAAACTGGACCCGGATCTACCTCCAGTGAGTTTTTCCAGTAAGATCATAACACCCACCTCATCATTGCACTAAAATACTGGATATTTTTGTTTTATGAAATTCTAACTAGTAGCTAATGTTGCAAAAATCACCATTTGCAGAGCAGAAAAGGTTGAATTATTTAAAGTGTTCAAAGGTAATGTTTCAATTAAAGTACCCACATTTCTCCTCTTTCCTGGCTGTAATTTAAGAACACTCCCTTTATATTTCATCTTATAAATGAGGAAAAGAGTACTTTTAAATTAAAAGAATGGAAAAATTCTTAAGCAAGGTTGTCTTATTTCCTGGATCATACCTTCCAATGGCTCCCAAGGAGGATGTATTTTGTTTTTTGTTTTTTTCTTTACCCTGCAAAGTTAAATATGCTATAGCATCCAGACCAGACAAATATGAGAAGCTTAATTTAAAAGTTCTTCATATGACCTGCATTATAAGTAAACAAATTTCCTAAGAAAAGTGTCTTTTAAGCAAACCAAGAGTGTGTGAGGGTGCTGTGTGCTGGGATAGGAATAGATATGGAGTAGAGGTCAAGAATAAGGGGAAGGAAAAGAACCCAAACAGAGAAAGACATGTGTATTTATTTCCCAAGTGAATACTTACCTCCATCACAAAAATAGCCTAAGAAAGATAAACTTACTCTCTATATAAGTCATGACATATTCAAGAAGATATATATTTGTTTAGATCACAAGCTATACAAAATGAAATAAGAAATTGACAAAATTTTTCTTGTAAGACTTCTGTCTGCACTGACTACTAAATAGATTGAGAAAATTATTCCTGCTCTTGGTCTTAAAATTTTATAGATGTTCCTAAAATGTTCATTTAGCTCACCTCTAGCAACAGATTGAGTAGAATGATTTATGAACAGGACCGATATCCATACCCCTGATGGATGCTTTATTCACTTAATGATTACTGGCAAGGAGCAGGTACTATAAAACTTCAAGTGTCACTAATAGGACTTTTTAGCTGTTATATTGTAAAACACAATTTGTGAGCTTTTTTTAAATATATAAAACCTTTTTAAAAAGTCTTTACTTTTTCCATATACCAACTATTTTATCCTAAAATTGTTTGTCCACATACTTGTGTTCTCAGGAAATATGAACTCATCAGAATAAGTATATTAAAAATATATAACACATTAATCTACATTAAGAAAGACAATCTATAATCAAAACAAAAGCATCTCCTTTTTCAATGTTATCCAAAAAAAATAATGCTATGTCTCAATAACAAATGTCTAATAATCATGTTAAATGTCAGTTGCATTCACTCTATACCAAATATCGCATGTTATTTTCAAGTGTTGTTTCATTTATCTTAAATGTATGTAAGCATGACAATTTAGGGTTAGGAACATTTTAAAATATTCTCTTAATATAGTTTGTTGTTCTTATAAATATGATAAATTTTTGTGAGTTTAAAGATTCAAGGGCATGAGGACTATTAGCTGGTGTCCTCTAATTCAATAATTCAAAGGCTTTTGCCAAACTTACTCCTCATTCAGTGATTTATGGTGGGTAAGCAGAGGAGGGTTGGTACTTGACATTGTTTTCTATTTGATAGAGGTCAGCATGACACCAACATTGCTTATGTAGCTCATGATGTCTCAATATCCTCCTATGGGCTCTGAGGAGGTTGGACTAGCTGATCTCAAAGGACTCTGACAGCTCATACATTATACAATTCTATAAACCCAGAACATAAAAGGAGACACTCCACACATTCAAAACAGAAAAGTGTACGATGACTGACATCCCCTCAAAAAACATATTACTTTCATTTGCAACTACAATCTTTAGGGTATATATAGGGACTTGGTATAAAACATGAGCATATTAGACCCCCAATAGAAGATGAAGGCCACACTCTGCTTTCAATATACATCTTCTTAACTGTGGCAGAGCATGGTTATATAGCAAGGCATGTGGATCATGTACAAATTTATAGATAGAAATTTTATACAATATAGAAACATAGATAAGAACAAATTTGTTTATCTCTATATTTATATGTTCATATTTATTTTTATGTATTTATATATACATATACATACATTCTATACCAATATAGAAAGATCAAATTTGTCTATGTAGCACCCATTTCCAAGGGAGGCAGAAAGACTGGGAGATGCTGATTTTATACATAGTAAAGATTGCCACCCTTATTAATAAATGGGAAGGTTAAACTTCCCCCTTTTGTAACCATTAATTTTATCATCATTTTTTTTATTCCTGGAAATCGGAGGATGTCTTTGTGGAGAGAAATATCTTGGAGCTGAATGTGTTGCTAAAACTCAATCTATAACCTGGATTTTTATGTTTTTATGTTTTACTTGAATGAGTTTTACTTTGACATAAAAAATAAAATGACGATGAGAAAAAAAAAAAAAACAATAAACAAAAACATAACTTGCCATCACCTGGGAACAGAAGTATTAGAATATGAAACATTTTCATATTCATGTTTCTTCATTGTATCTCCACTTCACTAAAAACTGTGAAACTGGACTATATTTGTTTAGAAAAAAATGAGAGAAGTTCACCTTAGGTGTTTGAGGTACAGAGACAAAGCAATTCATCGTATAAGTTCAAGAGTAGGGCTTATTTGAAACAAAAACAAAATGTCACCTAAATGGTTTTCTTGAGAGAGTAAAAACTAAAAGTAAGGAACTGAGAGAGGTCAAAGGCATGACAGGATTGCATTATGGATGCCTTCAGTTAAATCCCACTCCAGGAGTCTGTAACTTCTGCCTGGCCTTGAAACAGTATGAGGGAATAGTACTGAGGGAAAAGGGTATTTCCCTCAGTAAACACACTTTTTAACCAAGTTCTACCAAGTTATTTGAGTTTCATTGCAGCTGTCTGTTCCCCAGAGACATGGTCATAGGCTGAACTCCTCATTTTTGTGTTCTCAACTGCAGATAAGGAACACCATGTATGAGATCCAAGAGAGTATGTTAAACAAAGGACCATTTGTTAGAGGATCTCATCTAGAGGACCTGACCCCAGTTGACCTACAATTTGGATCCAGGAAATCAGAGGTTCTTTACCCCTTACCCTGTCCTTGAAATGTATGAACTGCCTACTATTGCCATGCTAATAGCTGACCCCAGGACATAACCTTGATCAATTAAGTGTTTCCCCTGCATGGTATGCGACTGAACCCAGTTAAGGCCTCTCCATAAACACTTAAGATTCTGGTGGACAGGAATAAGGCCTTAAACTTCAGCTACTACTAGTAATGAGAAATGAGATTGCCATGGTGGATTATGTTCATTGTAACTCATCTTCTATAGTTAAATCTTTTAAGTGCAATAATACAAGAAAGAGTGGTATTCTTATCATTTGGGATGGGAAGCAGAGCAGATATTAGACAATGATTTCAGTGAGTGTGTGTATATATATATATATATATATTTTTTTTTTTTTTTTGCTAAAAGTCATTTTTCTTAAGAGTAAGCTACACTGGGGATGTCCCTGGTGGCTCAGCAGGTTGAGTGTGGAGCTGTGGAGCACCCATGGCACAGCAGCACAAGTTCAATCCCTGGCCAGGGAGGGGACCCACATGGTGCAGCAGACCTCTCCTGCCTCGCCTGCTGCTCCCCGAAGCAGTGTATTTCAGTCTATTCTCCTGTTCCGCTCCCCACTCTATCTCTGGTGAATCCTCTCCCAACTCTGCCCAGTACCCCAGCTCTTATATGTATGAATATTTTTTTTAAAGAGTAAGCTACACTGATATATCATAACTGCCTCCTAAGCAAATTATATTTTAGGGGAATACTGAAAATATTGTTGCAATGAAAGGAAAAGAGACCCCAAAGTGTCAACAAATGTGGAAGAAGAAATTTGGAGAACTTGAAACCACCTGACATCAAAATTTTCAATTATTCTATGTTAATGAAAAGGGCAAGCTATTAATAACGAAAAAGACATACTGATCAATGGAATAGACTATCTCATAAATATACCCTCACAAAATACAATGCTTTGATCTTTGATAAAGTACCAGAGTAATCAATAGGGATAGAAGTCTCAGCAAATTATACAGAAACAATTTGATATTAGATTTAAGAATTTAGACACATACATTATAGATTTCACAAAATTTAAGTGAGCATGGATTTTAGATCTAAATATGAAAGGTAAAAACATAAAATTTGTAGATGAAAACAAAGGACAAAGTTTAGGTAACCTTGGGTTTGAAAATGAGATTTAAGATAAAACACCAAGAACATGACTTATGAATTAAAAAAGAATAAGTTATAAAGTTAAAAACCTTTGCTCCATGAACAGCAATGTCAATAGAATGAAAAAATAAGTAGATGGGGAGAAAATAGTTGAAACTATCTATCTCATAAATTATATCCAAATATACAAAATTTTCTGGAAATTAAAAAAGAGAGCAAAGATATAATCCCAAAAGTGGAAAATTACCTAAACATAATGTAGAGATATATTCATGACTGATAGCGAGCAAGCACATTGAAATTGATCATCATCATTTGTAATTAGGGAACTACATATTAAAACATGATACTACTGCAGACCTATTAAAATGACTAAAATCCCATATATGACAATACCGAATGCTGCAACAATATGGGGCAAGAGCAACTCTGATTCATTACTGATATCTTGACTACTTCCTTGAAAGAATAGCTATAAGTAAATAAATTATTTTACATAAGAAATTATATTAGAGGTATACAAATAATGTTTTTGTTTCATCATCACCCTTAGATTGTACATGAATCAGATATTAGTAATCAAGCAACTATAATTAGTGCAGTATCCCTCCTTTGCTTTGGATCTGGATCCTGCAGGGCATTTAAAAAACTATCACTCTGTTTTTCCAAGGCACACAAATCCTGGTAGAATTCTTTGATCACACATGGTCTTAAGCTCAAGGTTTCAATTTTTATCTATCTCTGAGTACTTTAAAATTGAAGCCTTTAAAACTAATTGAATTGACTTCACACATTAAAAAAAAATCCAACTACGGTTGCCATTTATTTCAGACTTTCCATTTAGCAGAAATGAAATTGCCCAGTAATTCCATGTATGTTCTGTTTGGAGTGGGTATGTTTATGTGTGCATGGTTTTCTGATTCTTTGTATTTTCGAAAATTCTCAATGGCAAGCTTCTGGGAAACATCCCAGCTACTTGTTCCCCTTCCCCCTGCCCCCTACACCTGCCACATAAACATCATCTTTCATAGGCAAGAGCTTAACATTTGTCATAACACCAACTTTTGTTTTAAATGTTCTGTTAAAATAAGTATTAGTTGCTGATTTTCGGTAAATTTTTTGTATTCTTTTCATTACAATCGCAATACTTTTCACTGAGTTCCCATTTAGTTCATGTATTGGCTCCTCCAGAGACTATTAACTTGACTCTTTAGTAAGAATCATATTGCCCTACTCTGTGAAGGTAAAGGACCTGGTAGGTTCTATAACTCAATATTTAATGTATGGCATTATACTAGGATTCTTGGATTCTTCAGCTAACTTAGCCTTCTTGGTTATTCTCTTGATACCTAGCCTTTACTGTAATGCTTATAACATGGTAAATTCTTTTTTTATATATAAAGATTTATTTATGCATACAAGAATTGGGGTACAGGCCAGAGTTGTGGGAGGTGAGAGGACTCACCAGAGACAGAGTGGGGAGCAGAACAAGCAGACAGACTGAAATACACTGCTGAGGGGAGCAGCGGGTGAGGCAGGAGAGGTCTGCTGCACCATGTGGGTCCCCTCCCTGGCCAGGGATTGAACTTGCGCTGCTGTGCCACAGATGCTTCACAGTGCAGGTGATGCTTCATAGTGTGGCGCTCAATCCCCTGTGCCATCAAGGAGGCCCAACAAGGTAAATTCTTATTGACTTGTAAATGACTAAGCAAAAGAGAATGCATGAAAAGTATTTCTGTTGATTTATAGTTATGTATTTGAGATAATATTCAGAAAAAACAAAGAATATTTTCAAAATAATTTCACCCTTTTGTCTTTCTGTTGTTTGCTTTCTGCTAATAAAAATATGAGTAGATTCTCACTAATAAATTCACAATTGGTTCTCCTTTTCTCTTTAATTTTTCTCTATCCTTGCATATTTTATCTATAGTGAACTTATTCATATTGCTAAGTGAATCACTTGAGTCAGGTACACAATTTTGAATTAAAATGCATTCACTTTCGGAAGTTAATTTATTGGAGTGGAGGAATGTCAATTTCACTCCACAAATGAATTGCTATTTTTTAGTATTGGTGAATATATTTACTCACACATACACACAAAATCACTAGCTATCAAAAGAATCATGTAAATCTTGTATTTTTAGGAACGACAGGACAACTTAAGACTAAAATAATATACATTAATATTATCAAGTGTATCCATAAACATCTCAGACAAATGTATTATTCAGTAAAAGAAATAATCGCAATTTTCCATTATTATACCTTAGTAAAGTTTTTAAAATTAATTTCTTGTGTCTTAGCATTATTAATAATTTACATTGGTAAAGTTTATGTGAGACATTCTGGCTTTAGGTAGTAATGTCAATAAGAAATAAACTCAAAGTCTGCTTTGGAAAGCATCATAATTTCTAAAGATCAGATTTTGTTATCAATGTAATTTGAATCATAGAAACCTCACTTTACAGTGGTACAGAGACAATGGAGAAAAGCATGTCTACGCAAATAGCATGTTTGTTCTTCATTAAAAGCAACATAATAGGAGTTAATCTCCATAAATTATATACTATATAATTATATACCTATACTAGAAGAGGGAAACTGGGCTTCATTTGATGCCAACCTAACCAAGCCTTTTAGGCTAAGGATATCTTAAAATCATGGAAATTATGTGTACATATGAGCGCAATTACTTGTGTTCAAGTGTGTCTCATCCTCCTATTGCTAGTAATAAAAGGAGACCTGATAAAATCCCCTCAGCTCCTTTCTTCCCTATATATTTGTCTCTCCACATGGAGTATTTACTCACTTAAATGTGAATTTAAACTCATTAGCATGCATAATCATGTTACACAATGGACACTGTAATAACAAATTAGATATTATTTATGGAACTGCATATAATGTATGAGCATTTATTTATACACAGGTAGATTTAGATGACTACAAAATAAACTGCTACTGGTTGTCTTGCAAGAATAACTTATGACTAGGAAAAAAAGGTAGAAAGGCTTTTTTTTCCACCCATTTGAACTTCTGTGAATTATCTCACTGGTTAAAAAAAAAAAGTTTAAATTAACTAGCACATATTTAAAAGTTTTACCTCTTCATGTTAAAGGCCCTAATTTCGGCATTTAAAAAATAGTCATTTGAAGATCAAGAAAGTTGTGATACAAATACACATTAGAATACTTATTGGCTATCAAAAACTGATAAATCTTACCGTTTGGACCATATGGAAGGGATCAAGGTAAGCAAAATAAGTCAGAAGGAGAAAGACAAATACCAACAGCAACACTTCTACGTAAAATACAGAGAAACAAAGTGAAGCCTCAGACAGAACCAAACTAACAAACTAGAGAAATCTGACTATAGGACTGAGGCTGAAAAGAGGCGCTATAGCCTCAAGGCACTGCCCAGGATAGAACAGGTCACTGTGGGTTCTCACACAATGGCACAAATACTCAAGCTCATGGAACAACAATGGGGTATACTTAAGCAACAGGGAAAACAAGGAGCTCTCAAAGCTGGAGGAAGTGGTCAGCTACCTCACCCTCATAACATCCACAGTGTCCCAGGGTTCTAAACAAAAGCCACTCATCCAAGATGGTGCTGCCTATCGCCAGGGCCGGGAGCTCCTGGCAGCTGGCAGGAGGGCTAGGGTCCAACTCACCACTGCTGGAGGTGCTCACATGGGTTAGCTGAGGAGACGCCACAGCAGCCCACAGCTACATACAGCCGGAGGGCCGATGGTTGGCAGCAGTCACTGGACTGACAGGAATGGAGGCGCCGTGTAGAGGTAGGAAAGGTGGCACACTGGCAAGGTTCGGGATGGTTTTTAGCAGACGGGTCAAGGAAAGGAGTCTTGGAGCCCTCGGCGGCATGGGTGCCGGGGGGCCAGGAGACTGGCAGGCCTCCCAGCCCCTGGCACATCTCACCCTCTCGGCTGCTGTCTACTGCTGCTGCTCGTCAGCACAGTTGGTCCAGTCGGTTCTGTTGGTCCTGGCGTCCTCATGACGCCACCCATCTAAGCCCGTGTCCCACTCAGGTGCGCCCACTTGCGCATGCCCAGCCTGGAATGCTCACAGCACCGCAGGTGTCCATCATCACAGTGGTGGGTGGGTGGAAAGACCTGATTACTCTAACTCTACACGCCTGTACTGGTAGGTGCTGCTGGATGATTGACAGCTCTCAAAAGGTGACACTCACTGTGCCACTCACCAGCCTACAGTGCTGGGTAGCACTGGCCAGAAGTGCCAGTCACTGCATTACAACTCTGTGAGTTGCTCATCCACACCCGCAACAAATAGCTCTTTGAGACACCAGGCCTGGGCCTCATGCTCCTTTCAGGTGATGTCAGAAGTAGGCCAGTACCCTGCAAAGCTCCCTGGTTTCTCTGAGAAGCTTTTCAGCTTCTCTTCTTCCTCCTTCCCTAGAAGTTCAGGAAGTGTGTGAGTGATTCCAAGCAAGCTCCAGAGAGAGCAGGAGTGTACAACCCCCAAGCTGGCTTCCCTCCTGCTCCATCTCCCGTTTCAGGGTCTCCCTCCTACAATTCTGATTGGACCATTTAGCAATCAGCTCAGAGGTCACACCTGATTGTTCCGTTTCACCATCCAGGCAGCAAACCCACGGGGCCTTGAGACCTCCCTTATAGTCTCAGGAGACACAGTGCTAGAGCTGGCCGTGTGGGGCCCCAAAGGCTACATGCCCTGGGGGGTAGGGTAGGGGAACCACTGCCAGCCCTGCCACCAGCCTGAGCCTCAGTGAGGCCACAGGTGACAGGCAGTAAAATGCTTCTATTTACACTGCCCATAAAGAGTGCTCCAGAGCCCTGAGCAGATGTCTCCTATTTAAAGCTGTCAGAGTGAGGAGAGGTGGGAACAAAGTGTAGAGGAATCCCAATGGATTATGGGTAATTTGGTGGTGGATGTGGTGCAGTCACAACAACACTTGGAGGAGATCCTATACCTCTCTACCACAAACAGTGATGCAAACAGATGTTACATCAAAAAAAAAAAAATACTGGCTTGATTATATATCAGGCTATAATTTCTCACCTTCTCAACTTCTTGATAATTTTCTTCCAATTCTTTTTTGGATATAAATACCAAGATAGTAACTTTGTTTTGACAAGCAGAAGACATTTGCAGGAACTAGGTACCTTTGAGATACTCACTTTCATCTCTAATAAATGAAAAATTGTCAGCACCTTTGTTGAATGCATTTTTTCCCCTCTCCCGCTGAATATACTTTTGCTAGTATTGCTTAGGCATAACTGTGGTGGAAATCATCATTATATGTGGATATTGAGTATGGTCTAGAGAAATTTCAGGAGTTAATTAGGGACTAAAAAAGAGAAAAAAGGAATTTGATCAAATACCACATATCAGAACAAAGATTTCCTGTAACCTAAATAACAGATTAATCACAACATTATACTGGACACATAATCAAGGTTATGTGATAACTTGGTATTCCTTTGCTGGCACCAGAACTTAGGGACCTTTACAAAAGTGCTTGATAGTGGTCTTCATTGCTGTAGGGTCAGAGAACAATCAGGTCTTTCCACCCTCCCATTACTGGTGTGATGATGGACACCTGCGGTGCTGCGAGCATTCCAGGGTGGGCATGTGCAAGTGGGTGCACCTGAGTTTGAAACAGGCTTAAATGGGCGGTGTCGTCAAGATGTCAGAACCGACAGTACCAATGAGCAGGAGAGAGACAGAGACAGAGAGACAGAGAGAGAGAGAGACAGAGCGAGAGATGGAGAGAGAGACAGAGAGAGAGAGAGACAGAGAGAGAAGAAAGCAGCCTAGAGGGTGAGATGCGCTGGGGGCTGGGAGGCCTACCAGCCTCCTGGCACCCCCGGCACCCCTGCCTGCCATGTACCTGGCCACCTCTATAATAAAAGCATGTAAAAGCCACCAAAGGCTCCAAGACGCTTTCCTTGACCTGTCTGCTAAGAACCATACCGAACCTGCCCAGAATGCCACCCCTTTCCTGCCGCTACAGTTGTCAAGCTCACGGTCTTTCACCCTGAATCAGCAGTCTCTGATAAATATCTGTTTCTAAAAGGGATTGTGGTATCCCAACTGAGGCTATTCATAAAATATCAAAGGTTGTTGTAGGGTAAGTGCAAATTACCAGGGTACTCCGTCCTCATCCTCTGTCATTAACATTAATGATGGACTCTTGTGGTCCTGCAGACATGCCTAATGGCAGGCACCTGGAGTGGGCATAAGTAGGTGGGCACACCTGGGCTGAGATACTGGGCCTTTCAGGACAGTATAACGTATAACGGGTGCTCCAGGAGCAGCAGCAGCAGCAGCAGAGAAGCCGGGGCAGAAAGCCCAGAGAGAGTGAAGATTCGCTGGGGGCTAGGAGGCCTGCCAGCCTCTGGCACCCCAACCCTCCCCCCCCCCCCCCGCCTGCTGGCTACCTGGTTTCCTTACTACAAATTATTCAAAAAGAGCAATAAAAACCTGAAAATGCCAACAAGGGCTCCAGGACTCCTCCTTTACCCATCTGCCTGATCATAGCACCTGCCCCGTGGCTTCCTGCCACTACAGTTATCCATGCAGATTGCAGGGAGGGGGAAACACAATGGTTCTAAGAAGGAATGCAAACTCTCAAAATAACAAACACACCTGGAATGTGTGGCATTATTTACAGGAAACGGTGAGAGAATATCAGTGCAAGGATAACTTCCAGCTTGGAAACACCTCCAGGGATAACAAAACAATAGCCCTAGGACTAAGTTCTACTTTTGTTAGCTCTTAGAGCAAGAGCAACAGTAAGGATAGTTAACAATTATTAAATTTTCTCCATATGGTAATGATCTAAAAAAAATGAATTCATTTCACCCTCATAATAAACACTTAAGGGAATGTCGTTATTACCTCCATGGGACAAATGAGGAAATCAACATACAGAGAAGTTAAAACTATTTTCACAAACTTCACACAGTGCATAAATAATGGAACTAGCAGTCCTTCTCCAGAATCAACTCCCTACATCATCCTGGTACTTGATAATTCCGAGGGTGAAATGCCTGAATCTAAATGATAGGCTGATTTTAGTCACCTAAGAACAGGTTTTCTCGTTGCTAGATTACTGACCTGATAATTCTTGTCATTGTAGCCTAAACACTCTCACTTGTGGAATTCTGCCAAAATTGTAAAGTCCAAATATGACATTATTTAAGGCCTGGAGAATTTTGAAAAATATAGCCTTGGCAAATGGGAGTGGTAGAAGTTCTTGACTATTCTTTTTATGTGATCCTTCTTTCAGGTGAGAGAAAAATGGATCTGATCAGATATTACCAAGAGTCCACTATGTGTAAGGTTTGAACCACTGCATTTCCAAAACATCATTTACTTGTTATACTGAGGGATAGAAAACTGAAGCATGAAATGTTTGAAAAAAATATATATTGCTTAATAATTTTGCATGTTTGTCACTTGGTAATAATTCAGTCAATCTTTTATACATATAAAAAGAGACTTATTCACCTCATCATATAGAGGAAAAAATTATCATAGTATATTCATAAAATTGCACCAGAGTGGAATCTGTCTCAGTCTTCCTTCCTGAGATGGGGGAAGAAATTTATACTTTGGAAAGAAAAAACAATAGGAGATTTTACCTGAAGAGTACTAAGTCTGTGGAAGTAAAATGTGATTACTAGTTAATACTGACATAACTACAATTATAAATTCACTTTAAATAATTTCCTGGCAGTTGAAGAAATTTACTCCTGATATTACCTTTTATTTTCATTTTTTAATTGTAACTATGGCCCAATCACCACTAAAATAATCAAAGAAGTTTTAATAATTTAAAACAAGAAAAACAAACCCCAAAAAAGAACCTCTATAACTTAATAACTTCTATTAGACTCTGAACAGAAATGTAGCCACAACAAGGAAATAATTTATATAATAGCATTAAGTGATATCAATGAAAACATATAGGTAAATAAATAATACAGCTGATAGCGGGAATAGATTGGTCCTGATAACAAGGTCATCTAGCTTTAGATCTAGAATTTCATCTCATATTTTCTCTAAAGCACCCAATAACCTCTTTTCTCCCTGTGTTTAGAGTTAGTATGTCTATACATCCATAGAAAGAGACTATTTGCTTTTATGTCAGACCTAAATATAAAAAAAGAAAATTCTCATATGGAGATATTTCTGAAGCCAACATTTTACTCTGAAAATTACTCTGAAGTAAATCTGATGATTTTACTCGAGACCCAACATATGTTTTCCTGCCTTTTAAATAAAGATTGAGAATTTATCACTGTTTATTGAGAGATTTCAGCAGAACCCAAGTATGTAAATAGCTAAAGACACACTTTCTGATGATTATAAACTTATTATTTGTAAAATACATATAAAAAAGAAAAGATGAAGACAAGAAAGGAGACAGGAAAAGGAAGCAATAAATCACACTATATGGGGTTTCAATGTCTGGACTGTCACTCTCAGCAATGAGTTGATAAAGGAGTTCAGTGCCGAGTGATTTATGCTTAATAAAAACTTATGATGCAGACCAGACAGCCAGGGTGAAGATATTAGAGATAAGATATAGGATCCGAGACAGATAGGTCTCTATTTGCTTTTTGTATGTTTATCACCAAATATGGCTTGTAACTCATAGTATGTATTACAACCCTAGAATTAGAGACAATAATTAAATAAGAAACCAAGATCAGTGAAGCACTTCAGAGATGTTAAATATTATACTTCACACTGAATGTAGGTGGGATAGATTTGTTTACTGATCCCCTTGGAATCCTCATTTGCCTCCTATTCATTTCCTCCCTCTCCAGTTGGCAAAGTATGGCATTGCCTCATTGCTCTCAACACCGTCAATAGAATTCTGAATTCAGAGAAGACTTTAAGGAAAATAAAATCTCCCATAATATTCATAACCTTTTGTTCATTCTGCTGCACTGGGACTGGGAATGTCAATTCGAATAATCAATTGCACTCTCAGAAACAGAGTCTGTGAGTGAGAACTAGCTGGGGGTTTAACTATGCACTGAACAGTCTGCTGTGTACAAAGGCAGGCATGATTAATTCATGGACATATTGTATTTGAGCATTAGTTACTGTTCACTCTCAAATGTTTACCAATAATGATCAAACTTTCTTAGCAAAGGAGATAAAAATCTCAAATGTTCTTTTCAGAGCAATTTTTCATGATCACATTCAGTGTAAAATAATGTTTTTTCTTCTGATTTGGTGTCATAAACAAGAGGATATAAATTAGATTTTTTCAGCAGCTTTATAAAAATGAAGTTGACATGGTGTCATGGAATCACAGAGGTTCTAAAGAGTGTTTATGCCAATACTGTCATTTCTAAGAAGAGGCACCTGAGCTTGCAACATTGATCACTTGCTTAGAGCCCAGCAAATGCAAGGATTCACATGAAAATATGTATGCCAGAACTACTTCTAGTCTATGGATCATTCAATATACTAAGCAACATAAGTACCTAGAAATTATATACTAAAATACACCTCCATTATTAAAGGTGGAGAACATTAAAGGATTCATAATTAAACATGTTTTGATTATTGGTTTTAAGAACAGTAGGTTGGGGCCTCCCTAGTGGCATAGCAGGTTGAGACTGCATTGTGAAGCATCCGCGGCACAGTAGCGAGAGTTCATCCCCGGCCAGGGAGGGGACCCACATGGTGGGGCAGACCTCTCCTGTCTCTCCTGCTGCTCCCCTCAGCAATGCATTTCAGTCAGTCTGCCTGTTGTGCTCCCCACTCTGTCTCTGGTGAATCCTCTCACCTCCCACAACTCTGGCCTGTACTCCAGCTCTTGTATGCATAAATAAATAAATCTTTTAAAAAAATTAATACAGTAGGTCAAAAGATCACATTCCTTTGTTGTAGCACAACTTTTATCTTGAGGCTCTAACTAAAAATTGAAAGCACCTATAATTGAAAAAGGCAGCGTCACTCAGAGCACAGCCATAACTTCACGAAGCTTAATGAAACCCAACCTGCAAATTCTGTATCTCAAGCCCATTATAAAATATGGGATCTACAGATATACAGAGTAGAAACAATTCCAAAATAATTTTAATTTCTTAATTTGATTAAACCATCTGTTTCAGTCAAAAAGTTATAGCTTATCAAACTCTTCTTTTGATACCTATAATATAGTGTGCCAGTGTAAAATAATGGGTTATGTCTACATGAAGTGACATGCATATTTTCTCAAGACATGTTTATGAGAAAATAATCAAGTTAAAGAAGCATAAGCATATTCTGATAATATTTAAGTTAGAAAGCAATGAGAAAAATACAGATAATTACTGAAAATCGGCAGACAGAGGAGACAAAATCTAGAAAGATGGTTCCCACACATAACTAATAAAAATAAAGATCATAGTCCTTCCAACTGACGAATTTTTTAAACTACTTGCATTTGTGTAATACTAGTTCTGTGTCCAAACCTATTTAATAATATAAAAAAGAGTAAGTCCATCTGCAGGGTAAATGAATTAATCAGGCTTTTTATGCCACTCACCTCTGTGACTCACCAGCAGCCTTGAAGGTGTTAATGCAGAAGGTGCTTGGGAGCACGGGGCGGGGTACTTATACCTCATTTTGTACATGTAGAGTATGGGTGTGGGCATAAGTATGAACACTGAGCCTAGAGGCTAGGGTTATAAGGGTAGCATCACTCAGAACAGACGATGGCTATGAGAAGACATGTCGTGACTACAGAAGGAGCAAGACCACTAGATGATGTTAGAGAGCCCAGAGGAAGAATGTCAAGACTTGTAGGGGGCTGGGAAACTTCGTTACCTGCCTTCCTCCCAGCACCCCTGCCCTCCCTGTGCTTGCTTCCGTGCATGCCAGCCTTCCTGCAGGTGTACCTGGTTCTGAGAGAGAGCATTAAAGCCTGAACGATTAACCAAGTCTCCCAGACTCTGTCTACCCAAATCAAGAGTGAACCAGCCTGTGCTTCCAGGCATACACCATAAACAGCAAGTTGTATTATTGATCACATACCCTCTTTGTATAGGTGTTAAAGGTGCTTAAAGTCATAAGAACATGTTTATTATACTAAACAATATATTGGTTTACATATGCTTTTAAACAGCTAAAAATAACATTCATCCCTAAATATATCACATACATTTTCTTGCTGTGTTTGCAGCTTTTGGTTTTGTGGGTTCCCCAAGAATTAAACTTAGTCCCTTTGTTTTGTGTGACCAGCACATGAATTGGTTTCGTGGGAATCCGTTTCTTAGGAAAGTGTAGCCAAAAAGTAAAGGCAACACTTCGCAATGATGTGATATATATTGACCTTCAAATATGCACAATTTAGGTTTTAATTTACTTCTGTGTAGTATCTGAAAAGATCAAACAAAATAATTTGGGGAAGATAATTCAATAATATGTGATACCATTTATTTTTAATTCTATGATCTAATATAGCTTTAAGATAATCAAGTGGTAAAAATCTGGGTCATATGAGGTTTTGAGTCCACAAGCTCAATAGATCAATTCAATTTATATGTAATGGTTTTCTGGATTTTCAGGGATAAAAACACAAATCTTTAATAGATTTACTGAAATCTCTATGCTGCATAATTGGATTTTATTTTTATCAAGTGGATCATTTTACCATTTCCAGAAAGAAGAACAGAAGCTCTGGATGAAAATTCAATTATATTATATATTCCTTTAGAATAGTTATTTTGCACATAAAAGTAAAAGGATTTTCTATGACTCAACTTTTTTTTTTAATCCATAGCTATAATGCAGCTTGGAGGGAAGAGAAAACTCTAAGAGCAATTCTCAGAGTTTGCTTCAAGTAATTTCTTTAGACAGTCATCTGCTGATTGATTGTAAAGTGTTCAAAGGCATATGGTCCCATAATGGACTGTAAGCAATTTATTATAAATGCATACAACATTGTATCTGTTTTTCAAGTATGTTCTCTAATAATTATTTTTGGCTTTGTATTACAAAAGCAACATTAAAATTCTAAGAATCTACATGGTTTTATTTCTAAATTCACCTAATGTTAAAGTACTCATCTGAAGCTTTTGATATACCAAAAATAATCTCTCTATAAACTAATCGTGAACAATTTGAATAACCATATCTCTGTCTCTGTTCCTCTGGCCCTTCATAGTCATTGGCTTTGCCTGTTCTGGAAAATCATATTCTCAACTCAAGCACTGCAGCAGAGACCAAAGACCATGCAAGTGAAAATGGTCAACAGTGCTAGTTACAAATACTCCAGTGGAGAGAAGTGGCATACCTCTATTGCGGGTATGTCTGTCCTTCCTAACCACCAACTCCCTCCCAATCAAGAAATTCCCTTTCCTGAAATCTCTATCTGGAAAACTTCAATTCTCCCTTTAAACTGATTTTCAACATTCCCTTAAACTATGCCTCCTTCCCTAATTTCCCTAATTTCAATTATAATATAATTTCAAATTCCCTAATTTCATGCAAACTGATGAAGAATTGATGAATTCATGGTAAGTCTTGTATCTTTTTTTCCATTGTCACTTTTATTCTCCATTAGTAGACCCTTCTTTATATTGTGGTATTTGTATTTTAAAATATGATGCTAACGCTAAATTTCATCATATAGCAGAGAGTGAGTTTAATACAAAAGCTTTCTCAAACCTTATTTTAAATATCCAAGCAAGAGTTGATAAGCCTGAATGACAACAACGGCAATCATAGTAACACTTGAGAAAACATAAATGTCAAAGTGGTAGACTAGAAATCTCCGATGAGCAAGGGTTTCTTTCTCTTGATCACAAACTGTTACAAACATCTGAACAGAATTCTTCCCACAGGTATTTTCCCAATTAAAAATTGGTTAGATGACACAGCAGACCTCTCCTGTCCTGCCCACTGCTCCCCTTAGCCCAGCCTGTATCCCAGTTCTTGTTTGCATAAATAAATAAAAATCTTGAAAAAAATTGGTTAGATGATTAAAATAATGTATTATATGTCCATCTACTTGTTCTCAAAGAAGTGTACTGTGGAATGGGCACATACAGCATGTTCTTCAAGTTCAGAGTCAAGGTTGCTTTGACTTTCATTTTGTCTATGGCTAGGGGAACACCTCAGAAAATTTGGCTTTGGGTTTTGTTCTATTTTTTAATATAATAAGTGAAAGGAAACTTCACATAATAAATAATGAAATATTGTAATTACAATGTGCTGAATTAAGATGCTATATGGAAAGTGTGCCATAAAATGTATTGAAATTCATAGAAAAATCCCTGAGATTGCATTATGTTTCAAAATATTGATCTAAAGCTATTTCATCACTCTGAGTATCAGGTTTCTTATCTATAAAATGGAAATAGTAACACAAGCATTACATTCCTAATCTAGTTAATATGGCTTTAAAATGACATACCTTTGTAAGCATTGCATTTCTAGATCATGTCATCAATATGATCTGAATCTTTAAAATGAGGCAGGAGTAGACCACATATCCTTTCAATATTACATTGGGGAAAAGTTCAAACAAAGATTAATTTGGATGATGTTCTTAGTCAAATGGTTTGCTACTAATTAAAGCTCTGACTTAGTTAATTCTTATTTTACCTTTATTTTGTACAAAATAGGCAAAAAAATGGTTAGATGATTAAAATAATGTATTATATGTCCATCTACTTGTTCTCAAAGAAGTGTACTGTGGAATGGGCACATGCAGCATGTTCAAGTTCAAGTTGAACTTGATTTAAGCTAGTTGAATGGATAACCCTAAAGTTTTGTGAATTCATTAGACAATAACTAGTTTTCCATTAAAGTCAGTAAACAACCTCAACATTAAATGAATGGCTAGCTGACTGGATAGCTCTATTCTCAAATGTTCTGCGTAGAGGTCATAAAATACTATTGGTCCCCACTAATTAATGAATAGAATAGAAAATTTGGTATGTGTGTTCATATTATATATGCATGGGAGTCATGGTTTTTAACCTTTTAAAAACTTATAGTTAAACAATAGATTGGAGTCAGGCTGTCTAAATTCAAAAATCCCCATTCTACCATTTAATAATTGGCTGACCTTGAGCAAATCCCTTCAGCTCTCCATATCACTTCCTTACATGTTAAACAAGAACAATGCCACTTCTTTTATGTGACTCTCTAGAGGATTAAATATTAAAATGTACATAAAGTTCTTAGAATGTTACCTGGATAATGAGCAATTAATTAAGTTTTCCTCTTTTGATTTCCTTTTCTCTTTAATTTTCTTATGTGGTTTATTTGAAAAAAATTCTACATTTAACTACATTGCATATTTTCGGAATGTTCTTCCATTAATTTTAATAAAAGTTAATTTACATTTTTATTTACTAGTAATTTCTTTTGTTTTACCAAGAGTATTCTCTTAATATAGCCTGTTCAGAAGTTAAATTAGACAAGATTATTATTCAATGTTCCTTTTTTCTTGTCCATTTACTCTGATGTCTGATTTACCAAATTGCTTTCTCTCTGGAGTGTGACTTTTCAACCAGTCAACAATTCACTTTGACCTCATGCCATCAGTTACACATCCACACTTTATATCTCAAATTATAGGCAATCAGGAGATACCCTCCATGTCCTTGATATTTCTATGACTACCATGCCCCTTCCAGACCTTTCACACTGAGGCATGTCATACCAGCTAGCTAGTAGATAGATCATCTTCTCAAATTTTCTGTGAACAAGGTCATCACAGTGTTGGCCCCCTGTTAATAAATTTAATAGAAAAGTTGGCATGATATTTACCAGATCTCATACTCTCTATTGTGGGTTGTATAAGATTCTTTTGTTCATCTTTTTAGAAGGAAACAAATGGAAATAATGAAATAATGACACATGATTGCATGTGTCAGGCCTGGTTTTTTTTTGTTTGTTTGTTCATTTTCTCCAAATTAGGCTTCCTTGGGTCTTATGACTTTATTTTGGTTAATAGAGAAATTTTGTGCGGCCATCAGTAGAGATAGTAGCACTAGTAGTAATACGCAAATATAAAACACTTCACAGTCCTCACATGTTCTCTATGTCATTTCTGCAATGTCTGTGATTTACACCACCTTCATTTTACAGAAGCAGGAAATGAGGACAAGAGCAATTAGCTGAGCTACCCCAACTCACCAAACAGTGAGGAAAAGAGCTAAGCCAAGTCTTTGATTCTAATCCCTTTGCTCTTATTACTCTATATTTCCCCCTTTATTGTTGGTAAAATGAAAAATAAATATGTCCCAGGGAAAAAAGTTAAATGGGTTAACTATTAAGTTTAATAACTAATACAAGTTAGCTGTAGAAATATTAGTGCCAGAAAATAAAAAGATCCTGACTTATCTAAAATAAATCACCTATTTCTTTCTCAAAAGGTCATTTTTATGAATGCATAATGTTTTAATATTTTTAATTTTCATAATGACCCAGCATTTATTCTAAAGGTCAGAATGCTTAGAAATTAAGAATTTTATTTCATTTTGGTATTTTAAAAATAGCATCGCTAGTTCACGAAACCTCTCTATATATCTTGTTACAACTTGATCTAACACCCAGGTTTTTCAGGCACGATCTCAATCAAATTTGGTTTGCCTGCCTGGCAAATTCTCACATTAATGGGTAGAATTATGTGGTGAACAGCAAGTGATGCTACTAAAAATCTATGACTATATTGGCTCTGGAACAGGGCTTGCAAGTTATAAACAACTCTAGATAATAGTCTTACAAGCTGTGAATGTTCTAAATCTTTGTTTTCTATTGCAGCATCAATGTTATCTCTAAGAAAAGCATGGTTTTCCTTACCATGTGAGAGTTCATAGCCAGAGGGGATAAACCTAGAAAACCACTGTGAGAGACACAGGTTTGCTTGAATTCAGAGCTAAATTCATTATCATAAGTAAATTACAGGATTAAGAAGGAGTCATAAAAACGAACACCAAAATATTCCAAATATGAAGATTACTGGTCCTGAAATCAACTTATTTTCCCTGATTAGTAGTCAGAAGCCTCCTGTCAAAATACGTATCTAACAAACAAGATGATATTTACTCTATCTTGTTCCTGTAGTAATGTGGAAAATTGGCCTCAATCAACTTCTATTTTTTTTTTTTCTCAAAAGTTCACATTATGGAGAACATGCCCTTTCCTTTTAAGTCACTGTAATATCGACACTTTCCAGCATATTAGTTTAATGGTCTGTTTAATGTATTTTCTTCCAAAGCAGCATTAGTATATTTTTAAAGTAACTATCAATTGAATGTCATATTCATAAAAAATAAGTCTGAGTTTTCTTGTGTACACAACATGAAATGAACACTAAATTTATAGAAATGATCTTTTGCCTAACCAACTGGTATCTTTCACAAATAAACTTTTACATAAAGCAAACTTATAAAATAAATAAAGGAAATATTTTTTTATGCTTCACTCATGTTTTTGAGGACAAAAATTTAATTTAGATATGAAACCAACCAACAAAAATAGTTTGATGTTGGTCTCTGTTCAAAATGGAAGCTTTACTTCTGAAAAATCCTATTTGAAGCAAATTGAAGTGGCTACATTCTTTTTAAAAGAGATTCAACATAGACCAACTACATTTGTTTTCAGTATGTTGTGAAGCATTTTCTTCTCATGTTTATAAATCTTATAGCCAATAAACCTTGGAAGTGGGAAAATCAATAGTGCTTGCCATTAAACATTCTTCAGAATTACACCTTTCTGAGCATATTCAATTTGTTACGATTCCTTTTCCATTGGGCTTGAAAATTTAAAAATTGACAATTAATAGCACGGCATCCTCATATATAATTAGAAACCACTTGGTGAGATGGAGTGGACAGATGCAACAGCTAGTGAGGTAGACAGTTAACACTTTCAATCTAAAACCACACGAAGGAACATAAGAAATGTTTGCGTAAATATAAGAATGTAATGTCACATAGTGTTTTTGTTTTGTTTTTTTTCCCCTGAGGAAATAAAGCATCTATTCACACTCTGGTCAAAAATTGTATCACTCCTGATAAGAAATAAAAACACTGTCTTCTGAAATTCTATGCCCTTTTCTGTTATTTATTTTAGAGATTTATCTTTTTTTATTTATTTTAAAGATTTACTTTTTTTTATTTATTTATGCATACACGAACTGGGGTCTAGGCCAAAGGTATGGAGATGGGGGAGTGAGAGGATTACCAGAGACAGAGCAAGAGGGGCAGAGCTACTGAAATACTCTGCCAAGGAGAGCAGCTTACAAGACAGGAGAGGTCTTCTGTGCCATGTGGGTCAGCTCCCTGGTCTGGCATCAAACTTACGCTGCAGTGGCTGGTGGTGGCTTATAAGCACTGAGACTTTAAACCCTGCGCCACCACAGAAGCCAGACTTTTAATTAATTTTCAATTGACTATACTGATATCCACACCATGCCTTGTACACATAATCCTGACCTTTCGGTAATTTGTGTATCTACTGTGAAAATACATGCATACTTGTTTTTGTTTGTTTTTCTGGTCCTTTCTGTCACTTACAGAAAGATATCTGCTTTCCATTTCCTTTGGAAGTTTTCCTTCATGTGATCTTAATAAATTTTATGTCATCTAGGGAATTCTTAACTACTATTCCCTTTTGTTGATAGTGTTCTTACAAAATCCACAGTATGGCATCTGTTCTATATTATTTTTATTTTTTATTTGATCATTTCAATGAGACATAGAGGTAAGAGAAATAACTCAGCGAACCTGAACCAAAACCAAGCTCCTAAGGATGATCTTACAATTCTAAAATATTCAGGACTTCAAAATGTATGTAATCTAGTCTAGTAAGGTTAATAAAAGTTCTATATTTTTTTCCTTTACTTAGAAAACTCAAGATGTACAGGCTGTGTTTCTGCATTAGTAATTTTTAATAAAATTTGGAAAGAACATTAATATATTAATATTTAACATATCTGAAATGTACAAAGCATTAAATATAAGTAGCACCTAGATAAGCTTTTATATAACTTGTATTTTGATTTTCTGTTTCTTAAAGAAATTGTCATACTAGTAAGTAAGATGGAAAAATATAAGTGTAGAAAGACACAAAAGAAACCTTAAAATGAAATATTTTCATTGTTCTGATTGCTTTTAATTACAGCTTTAACAATCCCAGGGCACGAGTGCAGTTAAATATTAACTAAATTACTTAGAACAAACAGCTGCAGCAATTAATTAACCATCAGAAGAGAACAACATAAAATAGCAATAATATCTCAATATTTTTTAAAAATTGTTTAATGCCTCAACAGTGAATATATTACTGTGTGACAGTGATGCTAAGCTTCAATATCCATACATGGAAAATACATTTGCAACTAGTAAGCTGATGACTTTTCATATTAACTGCATTCATACATTTCACATAAGATGACATTTTTGCTTATAACTAAGAGCAAAAAAGAATACAGCAGTCCCATTTCTTTTCTAGTAGTATTTTGTCAAGGCGTTAAAACTTAAATCATTTGTCCTTTCACTTGAAGAAATTATAACTTGTATATTCCCAGTCCATGACCCTCCCATAATAAGCAACAGTTATTGACAAATTTCTTCCTATCTTTGTTTCTTTTCTGTGGCAAATTCTTTTTATCATCTCTCACAGAATTTTATCAAATATGTCTTATAATCCCTTTTCTCTTGCCTAGTTTGGGGCCATTTTTCTCACCTGCATAAATAAAACAGTCTCCTAATGTTTCTTCCTGCAGGTCACTTCTCATTATGAGTGAATGTTCCATACTGCTAATAAGATGCCTTTTTCTTCATAAAATTTCATTTGACCTAAAAACATTTTCTGGTTTGATTTGCTTATAGGCTATGTTTCAAAGTCCTTAGAGGGACTTATTAGAAACCATATAGCATGACACCTACATATTTTTCATTCATTTAACAAGTCTTTATGGGTTTCTGTTATACATAAAGAATGTTATAGGTAATAGGTATAGAATCATATATATTACAGAGAAAACAAGCAATTAGGTGTTGTGATGGTCTTTTGATTATATTGCTTTAAGTTATTAAGTTTGGGTTATTTATAAAAAAAACTGGAACAAAAACATAGTGAGAAATATATTTTTTATCATACCCTTACACACATACTCACAAACACAAAGAAAGCAAAATTCATGTGTGTGTTCTTTTAGATATATATATATAATTATATATTTACTGTATTTTAGCTTATGATTTTGACATATATATTTCACTTAATACAATGATTTCATAAAATTGAACCACAACCTGTAGCTTAGTTTTAATGAAATAAAAGATAATTCTCTTTAAGGAAAATTATAAATCAAGAAGTTTAAGAAAGTTGAAAAATGTGGCGTGTTAATACAGTTCAATACTTTTCTTAATAAACATAATGTGTTCAAACTATGACCATAATCAAAACACTCTCTTGGAAATATAAAAATAAATAGCTCTAGGTTTGCGAACTCCTGGAGTTTAAAGACAAGCTTGGGCAGACTGACTTTAACCTTTGGATCGTAAATTCTAGTGTTGAATAAATTTCCTTGAAGCTTCAGAAAGATTTCCTAATTCATTTTTAAGTGAAAACGATAGTGCAAAATAATAAAAGGCTTATAAGGAAGTTTATAAGACGAAGACCTTTTGCACTCTTAAGATTGACTCGTGTTATTGGTTAGGGAAATCACAGCCAAAACATCACTAAATGGGATCAAGTCTCCAGGAATATTTTCAGCGTAGAGCCATTTATGGTTTTTATCAAGTAGAAAGAGGAAAATAATTGAATTTTTAATATAAGTTCTTATTACACTACTGAGTAAAATGCTTTGAAAGAACAGAAGAGTAATTTAAAAATAACAGAGGGAGAGAGGAAAACCTTCCTTCTGTTTTGCAAACTCTTTGAGACTTCAGAATAGTTGGAAAACCTCTGCATGCACCAGAAAAGCATGCAAGGTCTTATCTTGTCTTAAAAGGAAGCTAAAATAGCTTCCTTCCTTCCCTTAAACTGACAGTATGGCCAAAGTGAAGGCTGGAGTCAGTCCACAGTAAAGGTGTTATCTGCTGGATGCCATACAAAAAGGAGAACGTCTTGCATTGCAAATTATGACTAATAAGCTCTTTCCTGACTGTTGCTCTGTTTCATTTCAACATTTTCCTTTATTCCTATAAATCTATAAATATTTTTCGTAAAATCCTACTATCAAGCTGACAATCATACTATTCAAGATATTTTTGAGTGTGTTAAAGAGGAAGTTCAAGATCAATAAACACCAAAAATTCTGAAAAATTAGAGAATTTTGGTAAGATTCATAGTGTTTGTTTTATGGGTTTTTCATTTCATCCCTTTAGAGAATATTTTGTAAATGTTAATCAATTTATTATGAAAATACCTACATCTTTCTCCCCAACTATATCTTTCTACCTAACTAGAATAGCTGGTATCTCAGGATTTGGGATGAATATAACACCTCAAAATAACTATGAATTTTACAAGAGAAAAATCAGATTGATGTAACTGCTTTAAAAACAATTTGCTCTTGTGTTGGGGTGAATTTAGTAGGAGTTGAAACTTCTAGATATCTTTTAGAAAAGTAAGTGGGGGAAATAATATATTACATGGAGAGTATTTAAATGCATAAAATGCAGACACTAGCCAAGAAGTTCAGGAAAAAGGATAAACTCAGACCTCCCTGGTGGTGCAAGGGGTTAAGCACCACACTATGATGTATCTACAACCACTGCAACATGGATTAGGTTCCAGGCCAGAAAGCGGACCCATATGGTGCAGCATATGTATCCTGCTTTGCCCGCTGCTCTCCTCACCAGTGGATTTCAGTCTATCTCCTTGGTCTGTCTCTGGGGAATCCTCTCACCACCACCTCCGCACCTCTAGCCTGTACGCCAGTTCTTGTATGCATAGATAAATAAATATTTTTTTTTTTTTAAAGTAAACTCAAGGTTCATAAAGATACGGACTTGAAAAAGGCAATGACAGAGACTTAGGAGAATCTGATCATCAGTCAATGGTTGAGACACTTAGTCAGGTAGAGTGTCATTTTTCCATCCTGTTTTCCAGGGACAGTTTTTTGTTTATGTTTGTTTGTTTTCCATTCCTCCCATTTTCTGTCCCTTTTTTTCTTTGAGTACAAGATTCAGAGGAAATTGTTTTTATTGTTTGGTTCACCTATAACTTAGGTTTATATGTCATTTTAAATTTGTTTCAATTTCGAAAGATAAAGCCAAAAAATAATTGTACCTCAGGGTTGAAATATGGAGCCATGTTGGTGAGGGGAGCTTGAGAGTGAGTTGTTCATCAGCAGACTCCCACCTCAGTCCACTCATTTTAGCTGTAGGGCGTCTCTCATGAAGAATCACTAATTATCAACACTGTTGACCACTTCATATCCTTAGCAAAACTCTAATACAAAATATATACAATTGTATTATGGTCAAGTGTAAATGCAGGGTGTTTTACATTTTCTTATTTCATAGGTCTCTCAGAAAGACAAGAAATAGACATCACACTCATCTTTCGTATGTGAGGAAACATCAATTATACAATGCTAAACAGCTGGCTAACTGGCCAATATTTTAATCTCTACAAGTTTACTTTTTTTTTTCTGATATTTTAGTCTATAAGAAAGAATGAAATGATAGATTTTGAGTAAAAATGAGTTTACTAAAAAAATCCTGAAACATTTTTCCACTCTGATTCTGCTGATTTATCTGAACTCCTCTTCCATTAAAGGCTTTATAACCTCTTTCCTCAATTACATAACTGGGAATGTTTATCCTAGTTATTTTCCACATAGTATGTGAGACTCGGTCTGCACCATTCAGCTTAATGTCCCTACTCCTAATACCCGACTTTTGTATGCCCACGTTTATTTTACATTGGAATCATGGTTGATCCCTTCTGAAATTTCACAGCCTACATGCAACCTCCAGTCTCCAGCAATTAAACTAAAAAAACCTGGCTTGCAGAATGTTTTTGAATTTTTTTTTGTTTTTCGTTTCCATTCATGGAAGAAACCTGATTGCTGCTAACCATTGCTCACAGACTTTGCTGCTGATCTTTCTAAATCATACTGCCTATGTTTGAGTCACTAGATCCTGGTACAAATAAGCATTTCATGAAAGTGTACTTATGAGATATTCTAATTTTTATGTAAAAATAGTTCTGTTAAAAAAGTTTCACTAGTTTCATAAAATCAGTTGGCATGGGAAATTACAAAGCAGATATTTTTCTAATCACTTGTAAATGAAATAAATTTATGGTAAGCTGATACATAGTTTTGGAAACAAAAGTGTACACAGATACTGTCTGTTTTTAAATTTAAATACAGAGTTGCATTTGTAAAGCAATATAACAGAAAACTAGGATTATGAGTTAGGCATAAATGAATTCTAACATGGAAATGGTTGTGAGCATAAAGTGAAATTGAAAATTGTAAATATAGGGGCCTCCCTGATGGACCAAGGGGTTAAGCACCGCACTATGAAGCATCCATAACCACTGCAGCACCAGTTTGATCTCCAGCCATGGAGCTGACCAACATGGCTCAGCAGACCTCTCCTGTCTCCCTGCTGCTCTCCCCTCAGCAGTTTATTTCAGTAGATCTGTCTGTTCTGCTTCTCACTCTGTTTCTGATGAATCCTCTCACCCCCCACACCTCTGGCCTATACCCGAGTTCCGATATAATCTTTTTTAAAAATAGAAAGTTGCAAATATAGAGGAAGAAAATGCAGAGAGCATTCAGCACATCTTAGATCCTTGAAGTAGTTATACCCCCCTATCAAATAAACACTAAAGCCTACAGGAATCTGAATTTGCCTCCATTATAGAATGGGCAAGCACTTAAGAAATCTTTTATAATGGAATTAAACAGAGTCTGAAGGTGAAAACAAATAAAATTAAACTCCATCTATACCAGGCATTAGACAAGGTTCATGGAAAATTATAAAAAATGGTTATCAACAGCAGACTATTATAGTCTCTTCATTAATATGAATATAGGCCACACAGTTAGGAAACTAAAAGATTGTGACACTTATTAACATTGCACTCTGAATTTATGGAACAATCCATAAAGAAGACATTTCTGTTATTCATTAGAGTAGTTTTGTTAATGTTGTTTTGTAGAAGAATCAGGTTCATTACACAGATTGATTTCTTTGTTTAGCATATGTTTTTCTTGTATTTCTCTTTAATACTACTTCATAAATGCTTGGTGACACAGTTCTAGTATGTTATTTCTTTAGCAGTATCCATTTATTCCCAATACTACAGTGATTAATTTCTATCATACACCTTATACTTTATACAATATAAAATTCAATATGAAACAATTCTGTATTAATTTGTACATTTCAAATTTTAGACATGGAAATAACTCAATTATTGAACATGTCAACTTAACAGGTTCCTTTGATGGCAACCTAGTAAAAGAAATACACCAGAAAACATTCTCTGTATCCTATTTTATTATTGTCTTCTTAAAAGCTTTAAGTTCATAAGTCCTAGCTTGCTACATATTTAATAGTCACATTTAATCATATTTAACATTGTCTAATATTTTATATATTTTTATGCTTGAATGAATTCATTCAAAGGACAAAACTTTGCCTTGATTTTCATTTTATACCTAGGTTGGCAAATCTAGCAAGTTGCTAAGAAAGCTCCCATGTGGACAATTTTTTCTGAGTCCTCAAATACAAACTTTTTTCTTCTTTTTATATACGCTTTGCGTGGCATTGTAAATTAGTATGAGTCCAGACTAACCCCCCCACACACTTCTTTAACTATTCTGAAATTTGGAGATATATCTCAGTAGAGTCTACCCTGGATCAATATTTCTTGAGACAAACTATATTTTTCAATTTATGTACTGAAGTTCTACTTTATTTTGTGTGTTTTTCTCCTTGTGATATTTCTTAAAACATTTGTTCTATTTCTTTGTGTTTTTTTCCAGAAGTCTCATATGTCTAAGACAACACCTTTGCTTGTCTTCTATTTACTGTACCTTGTACTCATTCCAACATCAACCTAACTTTTCTGTTATTTTTATTTTTTTCCCTCCCAGGTCTTTCCTGAGATTTGACAGGAATGTTTCATCTTTTTATGCCGACTTCATCTATTCTTTGAGCTCCTGCATCTCTTCTTGGAGTTTGTCCATTTTGTGAGTTAATATATTTTATGTTCTTTTGTTTGTTAATGATATTCCCAGTTCATAGATCATAACTATTATCTGCTCCATTGCAATGTGTTTTGTTTTGTTTACATTTTGAAAGGATGGGTTTATTAAGGAACAGAAAAAAGAGGAGAGTTGCAATAGACACACCCAGGAGAAAAAGAAAAAAAACACAACTGCAATATATTTCTTATCAATATTATCCATATAAATAAGGAGTAAGGAGCTGAAACCCATCCCATTGAAACTGTAAGGAGACAGGAGATGGGAATGCAAATGAAGTTCCAAACACCACTTTCCTGGACCAGACTCTGATGCCACATAAGACTTTCAAAAACTAATTCAAAGATAAAATTAAAAATTGCAAACAGGGCCTCCCTGGTGGTGCAAGGAGTTTAGCACCATATTGTGGGGCTTCTGCTGCCACTGCAGCACTAGTCTGATCCCCAACCAGGGCGGGACCCACATGGCGCAGCAGACCTTTCCTGCCTCGCCCACTGCTCCCCTCAACAGAGTATTTCAGTTGATCTGCCTGTTCTGCTCCCCACTCTGACTCTGGTGAATCCTCTCCCCACCAACCACTTCCACACCTCTGGCCTGAACCCCAGCTTCAGTATGCATAAATAAATACAGTCGTTAAAAAATTTAAAAATTGCAAACAGTGATCACATTAAAACCGACATGCATGGGACCCTGTGTGACTCCAAATGGTCCCATACCCATGCATTCAGTCCTGCACTCTGGAGATTTTACTTAGAATAAAAGCAGAGTCTTCACACTCTTGCCAGTCACAGGAGCATCTGTATTACTCTTGGAACAGGCACACTCACACTTAGGGCCCATGCACTGGCTCTTCTCCTCGCCTAAAATAACATTCCATTTTCCACTTTTCCAGAACTCACTTTTTAACCTCCAGCAAGTTTCTCAAATCTCACTTTGGCAGTGAGGTATGTCTTGCCAAGGCCAATTAAAATATCCTCTTTCATCCACACCTCATCACCCCCCCCACACACACACACACATACTCTTATACATATCTCCATTAAGTACGTGTGTGTATAAACCTCCCTTATAATTTCCTTGGCACTGATCAATCTTTTAATACATAGTCACTTTAATTTTTATTGTGTCTAACTTCTGCCTCTAAAAAGCAAGCTCTATGGGAGCAGGGATCTTTTTCTTTATTTGTGGGTGTTGTTATCATAGGCTTGATTTTTATTCCACTGATGAGGTCCAGCCATCAAAAAAGTATCTTGGCATAGAGTGACCCCTGAATGAATATTAGTTAATTAATTAATTGACACAATTATTTTCAAGTGTACTTAAAATAATATGGTTACTGTACACTTAAGTGATAAATCAGAAACTGTAGCTGCTGAATTGACTTATATGATACATGTAATGTTTGCATGTGCACAGGTATAAATGTGTTAATTGTATGCACATGCCTAATTATATGCATATACATGTGATTTTTTAGTAGAAAAGAATTTCAGAAAACATTATTATATTTTTCTTTTACTAGATGGTAAATTGATGGGTAACTTTAATTTTGATTTAAATACATCATAAATCTTAATCATTTTGAGGGCCATGAAAATAAATATTAGTTTATATAATGAAATGGCATCACTTTCCAGAGATATTGATAATTTCTTCACTCCTGTACTAACCCAGAATGAAATATTTACTTATTCCTGTGCTTTCAAAATTGCTGATAGGTGGGTGATGGAAGCTCAAATAACTTTATTTCAATAACTTAGAAAAAAAGTCACCTTATAATCCCCTAAGAATCCCTACATGTCTACCACATACATTTATCACAGACACAAGCTATTCATACAGTGTCTTCATCCTATGTAGAAGTACTGATTCTCTAATTGTTAGAGGGAAAGACCCTCCTGAATGGATTATACAAATAGGTTATGGACTTCGACCCCCATTCCAGACCTACAAGATCCAAGGACTACAAATCTCATAAGGTCATTATCGAAGAGCAGATCACTGGGACCTGAGGGTGGAGTTGAGCAGCCAGGCTGAATATAAAAGCAGACACGTGGGCCTTGGGGGGTCCTTTTCCTTGGGAGCCAGCTCTCAGCACACCGTTGGGTTCCAGCTCCAAGGAACTGGTAGGATATTTACAGATCTGTATCCCTCTCTTCCCATTGTGTTATTCACTACGCTATTTCACCTTCCCTTGTAAATAAAACACTTTATTAACCTTTGTTCTGTGTGCCTGCAGTTGGGGCATTATAAGTGCTGTTTGAGCGCGCGGGTGAGGACCCAGTCAGGCAAACCCATTTTATATTAGGGTTGCCCTGTAACATTTTCACTTTTACTAATAAAAAATACCAAATACATTAAATTATACTCACATTCCTAGTTTTTGGCACAATGAAGAAATGCTACTAAAGAAAAGGTCTCCTGATTTTACGGTGATATAATTTCTAAGGGAGGAAGATGTGGCCACAAGGAAAACAATGTCAAATATGTGAGTTACCTGTATACAAAGAATAGGATTGACCCTAAATGATGTTACTTGTATGTATAAGATGAAGCTGGACATTGAGTGCTCTTACTAGTTATTCTCAACAAGTGAGGTTCAGATGAACATCATAGGAAGGCTGGAAAAGCAAGCACAGCAAAGAGATAATAAATAGACACCTTAATGATGGAACTAGTGAATCAGGTACTTTGGTTCTTTAGAGTTATGTTAAGATCAGGTTTTTTGTTTGTTTGTTTGTTTTTTGCTTTTGTTTTTGTCTATCCCTTTCCTCTCTTGTCAGGATATGTCATAATCATTTAAAAACATATTTTAATAAATTATTACTTACTTTACAAGAATAGTTATCCAATTTGATTTTTTCTTTTCTTTTTCTTTTTGAGTAAATTATCCAGTCTTTGTAGTATCAGAAGGGAACAGTTCATAGTGCATTATATTTAATTTAACCTCAATCACATGGAATAAAGCTAACAACAATTCTCATTTCAATTCAGTTGCACTCTTATTCCTATTGGATTTAAATTTCATTTACTTAGTAGGCTTTTCTCTTTGTCTGAAATTGGGACTCTATTAAGCATATAGTAGCAGCACTTTTGAATACAACTGAAAAGAATTAGATATTTATTAAGGTTAAACAAAACTGGACAGGAATTACATATGAATTCATCTCCCCTGAAGTTTTCAACAATACATGTACATTCAATATTTATTTAGTTCAAATGATAACTTGCTAGATTTTTGTAATTTAATTAACCTCCCCTCACTCTGAGCTTCTATATCTTGTTGTTAGCAACTTTTTATAACATTTAACTATGTTTTACTTGGTGTATGAAGACAGGGAAGTCACATTGAGTTTCCATGTGCTAATCACACTGCTGGCTTCTTTACACATCTGATCTGCATTTTCTCATTGAATTCCAGCAAGGATACTTGAAGTTGATGATAATCATTCCAGGTAACACTAAACTTCAGAATCCTCAGGAAAGGAGTTCTAAATTACTGGCCAATACATAGCAGGGTCAGCTTTAAACTAGGTCTCCTCAAACCAAATTTCATTCACAGGGTCTCTAATTCTCCAAGCTAGGCTTTCTCACTAAAGTATAAGTTACTTAAAACTCAACAAAATTATCTTCTTGCTGAAGACTGTATTTTCTCATAAAATTACAGACTCTAATATAGTAGTTAAAAATGATCAGATTCACATTAACTCTTAATATGTATATTAATGTCACTAGGTTTAAATTATGTTCCACTTTCAAGAAAAAAAAAAAAAAGACCAATGATGAGACCTAAAGGGATTCTGTAGCACAAAAATCAGTCTATATATATGACTAACCTGTATGACAGATAATGAAAATATAAAAGAGATAAAAGCAATAAACATCTAAAGAAATATCTAGTAATTTTCATTTTCAATTTCTTAAGGCAAAAATTTGACCCACAACAAAGGATAATGCTTCTTAGTTTTTGGTCTGATTATAAATAAAATAATATTAATAGAAAAATCAACAGAAACAAATCCAGGCTTTTTTCTTTAACATATGCTACATAAAAATCCTGAATATAAGTCCTGAGAAAAGTCATCTAATGAGACAAAGTTCATCTAACGATTGTAATATATAGAAATTTATTTTCAATAAGCTTAGATGATCTAGCATATAATGCTCATATGTTTTTGTTACAATTATTTCAAAACATCCTTTATTGTATTCACCTCAAAATACACTTTTTGTGAAAGAAAAATAAGTCAAAGCAATATAAAATTTTAGATTGAGACAAAGTTTCTTTCCCTTAATTATGGTGCTTACTTATAAAAAAAGGATAAATGTATTTTATATAACCTTTCATTAAAAAGACAAAACCATTCTGTTTCTAAGTCTACTCATATATTCTCCAGCAAATTAAGAAACATGTTTTCTAATTTCCAAATACTCATCTAGAATTTTCATTATTTTTACATATTTTATATAGTCATACCAGATTGATAAAAGAGAGATGTAATTGAATCTCAAATTAGCCATTTAAATGTAAACGATTTCTTATCTCAATCTGACTTTAAATCTTTGAATAAATGTGAAACCAACTCCATTTGATATTAATTTAATAACCTAGTGACAGTAGGGAAAAAATGGGCATGGATTTGCCTTTGACTAAGATAAACTTTAAAGTTAAGTTTTTCTCTCTACTTAGCTTTGCAGTTACCCTCAAGGCATTAATCTATTGAAAGGGATAAGATATCATCTTTCAGAGGAAACATGTCATAAATATTTTGATAAAGCATTTGTAATCCTCAAAAACAGATGGCTGTTGCATAAAGATTGTCAGCTGAGAAGGTTTTGCTGACAGAATTGTATTAAACCACTGCAGCCGGGTTTTGCACTACACAATCAGATGCATTCTCCTATTAATCAATCACAGCTGACTGATTTTTCTGACAGTTGGAACTTGCAAGACCTAATTTGCACGCTTTGCTCTATTCCTGATTAATAAACCCTAAATAGAGCAAAATAGTCTCTTGAGGTGTGGGAATATAATAATAGATTAGCATGCCAAGGGCAGATAAATGAAGAATACTGAATTAACCTTATAAATATGGGAAAAGGGAAATATTACTATGAACCTGAAGCAGACATGTCATTCCAGGAAATTGGTATATCAGGAAAAGGGTGACTTTCTCAATAAGGAACATGTCTATTTTCCCTGTGGCTTCCACTATGCGTTCCATCATGTAACTGATTCCTGGGTCTAGTTTTCTTTACTGACTATTAAGTAACATGGAGCATGGTGTAGGGGGTGGGAAGGTAGTGTGTATCACCTTGTGTGACTAAAAATCAACTTTTGCATTTGTAATTTTAATTTTTTATGTAACAGTAAAATGTCATTGACTTGTTACTTTTTACTATACAGATGAGGAAAAGGTATTTTTTCTAACTGGCTTCCCTAAACATCAAATGACCCACCCCCATAGCACAGAAAGAATATCTATGATTCAAGATCCTAGGCAATGGGTGGATTTGTCACACTCTCATCTATTAAGTGCTAAGTTCCTTCCAGTGTACATCATTATCTGGATGTCTATCATTTATTTTTTGAATTTTTGTTTTGTCTCCCTTCCAACACAATGTAAAATCCATGCAAACAAGAATCTGACTCAGCATTAATCATTACTCTATAATATTCAGAGTTTAAAAATCAAGGGCTGATATATAACTTACAACTAATATAAATATCTATTAATGAAATGTTTAAATTTCATCCACTGTATGCATGAAATTGTACTCTCATTACACATTCTGTGTTCCGGATTAAAATATTTACAGGAATAATTATTTTATGAAATATTATCTGAAACTACCCTGTGGAAGGCTAGGTGTTTTCATGAATGTGGGTAGGAGACCCTTCCTTGTCTATAAGGCCTCAAAGAGAAGTGGAAGAGAAAAATCAGGAAACAAAATATTGTAGTCATATCCCTTGAATTTTTAGTATTGACAATAAGTCCAAATTTCATGTAAAAAGCATTTAGTATCTGAGATCTGAAAGCAACAGAGAGTTGCTAATCTACATTTATTGTACAGATTTAGAATTAGACTCTCTCTATTTTTCCCATTGCCAAGTGCTGAATAACGATATTATCCTGAGACCCTGTGAGTGTAAGCTTCGCCTATTGGGAAACTAGAACTGTTAGTTACCATAGCATTCAAGACAGCAGTCACTGAGGTACTCAAATAACTTGAGAGAAAAATGAAAATAAAGAGAATAAATTAACATACCTAAAGTTCGTAAGCAAGTCATTGCTTCATGATATGATGAAATTAGCTCCCAAAAAATTAAATTGGGAATTAAAGTGGCTCTTAATCTTGTCCTTGTTCTTATAAATGATTTTATTTGTACTCAACATTTTTCTAATTCAAGTGAACATTTGCTTATTCCAGCCTCAGTTTCTTAACTACGTGAGTTTTTTTTTTTTTTATTTCTTTGTAAGTGAGCTTAATCTATTTCAATGCAGCGATTCAGTATCTCACTAGAATGGAATTCCTTAAGGCCAGCAACTGTTTTTGTTTTCTTTTTTGTTTCTCCCCTCAGAAGACTCAGAGCAGATGGTCTACTTTCACCTAAAGATTCATAAATACATGTTGGTGACTGAGTACTGCCAGTATAGTATGGATTTAAAAAGAAATCTCCCACAAAATATCTAAATTAGCTCACCACTTAATATATAATCTTGGAGTTTTCCAGACCCAATCAGGCTAACTAAGACTACACTTTTGCCCATGACAATTTTACCAGTCCGTTACTATTTTTCAACTGTTCTTGACATTTGATTTACAAGCCTTTATTTTACAATAGAAATGAAAATTTCTCAAATATACTGGATAGTTCAATAGTAAAATAGGAAAGCAACTCTGGTAAATAATTTAATATTCTCCCTTTATGACTTTGGGTGTTACCGTGTATACGATATACATTTAGACACCACTGGAGTACTCCTTTCAAAAGTTCTGCTCATAGTTACACCTTGGGCTGGATTTGATGAGCTATTTTCAATGGCTTCATTGTCTTCTTATAAAAAATAACAATCTGATCATTTCTGTCTTTTGAGTTTCAAAAATTTGGGCCATTGATCTTCAGCAGATCTCTACACTGTGCTCTCCAATTTCTTTTTTCTTTTTTTTTTTTTACAAAAGTAGACACATTTTCATTTTTCCCCACTGAAAACATTGCAGATAGCTGACTATTGCCCCCCCCCCCAGAGTAATAAAAGCATATAGAAAGAACGTAACCTTGCATCCATATTTTGATTCTAAAGTAAATGACTATTGGGTCTCCCTGGTAGAGCAGGGGTTAGTCTCAGTGCTACCAAGCTATCACCAGTCACTACAGCATGAATTTGGTCCCTGGCCAGGGAGCTCATCCGTATGGCACAGGAGACCTCTCCTGTCTCGACCTCAGTAATGTTTTCAGTAGATCTGCCTCTTCTGCTCTCTGCTCTATCTCTGGTGAATCCTCTCACTCCTCCCCATCCCTCTGTCCTACCTATACCCCAGTTCTTGCATGCATAAATAAGTAAAATAAATCTTTAAAAATAAATGACTTTTGACATGAGCTAATATCTCTACACTTTCAAATAAGGATTTGAAATAAATAAAATTATAAAAATATTCTTATTCTTATAAATCTTGGAATGTATACAGTTAATAACAGAGGTAAATAAAAAGTTTATACTGAATTCAGTAACATGTGTTGAGGGATTATTTTTACACAATATTCCTAATGCTTCACTGCAATTATATATAATAAAAGAAACAAACTCAAAACATTTTTTCAAATCATGGTATTTTCTGAATTTGGAAAAAGGTCACACAATGAAAACTAGTACTTATACATGTTATTCAAGTGTTCTCTGTAGGTTTTGATCACATTATTTCAAAGTAATAATAAAAAACTTTATTTAATAGAAAAAGAAAATTAAGAAAGATATTAGGATCATAAAATAGTTTTTCATTTTTATAGCAACATAGCAAATGCAAAATGATAACAAATCTCTAATGTTTAAACCTCAAATTCCATGACTTATTGCTGTAAGACACTGGTCAGAAAATTAAGACATCCATCAAACAGAAACCAAAATATTAATTATCTTCTTCAGTCTAACCTCTTTGTGAATGAAAGAAATCTTCACATACAGATGTTTAAAAGATTAAAGTCAGAGTATAAAAATTAGTAACCTCTACATATATAGTATGAATTTTATTTATCAAACTTTGGATATTATTGACAATGTTAGTGAGACTAGAAAGTACTCTTGATATTAACAAAGGATTACCTATAATTTTTATTAAGAAAACTGTTCTTTTATTATAGAAAGGGCATTTGAAATAATATTTCATTTTGGCTTTCAATCACTAGTTTAAAATTTGGTATCAATTCTTCCTTACAGGTAGGTACTCTACAAAATTCCCATTTGCCCCAGTATTAAACACTTATGACATTAACCGTAAAGTTACTCATTCCCTTGTGTTTTTATTCAATTTTGTTCTTCAGGTATCCTTAAAATGAATTTTTTACTTAGGTAATTCCCATAGAGATGCCCTGTGGTTGAATAATTGCACAAAATGATTAGCTTTTCAGCCTTGAGGTCTGTAGCTAGAAATGAAAACTATAACATGATCTATATATTACTGAGTCAGTGTACATAAATGTCCCTGGTGACCATACTTCTGTTAAAGAACAAGAAATGTAACTCATTTTGTAATGTAGAAAGTATGAAAAATGTGTACCAAGGTTTATATGCAAGGAAACAGAATGTTTGAAATTCAAAAATTCTTCCCATGCAATGAAAAAAGAGCTTTACTCCAGTCCTAGCTTTTCAGCAGCTCTAGAACATCCTACCAATAACTGTATGGGTATGTGTTAGTCATTGATAATCTTTATCTGTAAATTTTGGGGGAGAAACAGATACAAAATAATTAACAAAGGAAGCAATTATTTCTGACTGTAAAAATAACAAGTGTTCTCTACTGTAAGCTTAGACTGCACCATCCTCTATCTGTTTGTTAATTGTTTCACTTTCATCTTACTATTTATTTGAGATAATCACAACATGGTTTGATATATACCAATTTAGATATAGTTTATCCTTTGTTTCTTGGTTTCAAGACAAATTTTACTCAAATGAAATCCATTAGATACCCATATACATGATCTGGAGATCACTTAGTTAATATATTTAACTTTATGTGTGTATATGCATATACACATGTATACATGCATACACATATATATCACATATATATGTATTTATATCTGTATCGCCTCTACCTAATCATAGCCACAGCTGTAGTTATTTCATCTACCTGTCTAATTGCAGTATTTAAATAAACTCAAGTAGTGGCAAAAAAAATAATGTATTACAGAAGGCTCGCAGAATTAGAAAGAATAGAGTAACGGATTGTGATAGTTCCACTGAACTCATTTCTAGAGAGACTATACCGATTTACAAGGCTACCAAAAACATGTGAATGTTTGTTTTACAGCAACCACATTGACGGTCTTAGCATCCTTGTTATAATTAAAATTTTGCTATTCAAGTGGGCTCCAGATCTGAGACTCGCAGCAGCTCCTGCCCAACCAGCCTCATGGAACCAGGACGTTTGAGCTGGCCCTCTGCCACCTTCCCTCCCTGGCCTCGGGCTGTCATAGGTGCTGTGACCTGTGACCTCTGGCCTGTGACCCCCACCACTTAGGGCCCACTGCCTATCACCCAAGGAGCACAGTCACTGTGATTGGCACCCGGGACTGGGGCTCCCTGGAGCAGCGCTCCTAGCCCCTCCCAAACCGCGGCCAGGCACGCAGGACCCTGCTCGAACGCATGGCCATGTCTGCTGGCCTGAAGAGATGGTTCCTGTTAAACCTTAATCTCCTCCACATGGCCTCCCACTTGGCCAACTCCTCAGCTAAAAATAAAATCTATTAATCAACAACAACAACAAAAAAATAAAATAAAATTTTGCTATTCTGGTAGGTAAAAAAAAAAATAGTCATACTTTAATTTTATTAAGTTAATGAGTACTGGGTCATTATTCAAATTATACAACAAACCTAAAACGGAAAAGGTAAAATGATGTCACTATGTTATACCATGATAAATAAGAGATTTGAAAATATTTTAACTGAAAGAATTAAAATGAGATTTGGGGGCCTCCCTGGTGGCGCAGTGGGTTAAACAACGCACTGTGAAGCAAACCGCAGCTACTGCAGCATGAGTTCGATCCCTGCCCCTGGCCAGGGAGGGGACCCACATGGCGCCGCCTACCTCAACTGCCTCACCCTCTGCTGCCCTCGGCAGTGTGTTTCAGTCAGTCTGCCTGTTCTGTTCCAAGCTCTATCACTGGTGAAGCCTCTCATCTCCCTGTACTCTAGCCTGTGCCCCAATTCTTGTATCCATAAATAAATAAAAATCTTTTTATTTTTTTATTGAAGATTTATTTATTTCTGCATACAAGCACTGGGGTACAGGCCAGAGGTGTGGGGGGGTGAGAGGATTCACCACAGAGAGTGGGGAGCAGAACAGGCAGATCAACAGAAGTACACTGGTGAGGGGAGCAGCAGGCACAGCAGGAGAGGTCTGCTTTGTCATGTGGGTCCCCTCCCTGGCCAGCAGCAGGGATGGAACTCGTGCTGTAGTGGCTGAGGTTTGCTTCATAGTGCGTTAACCCACTGAGCCACCAGGGAAGCCCAATAAATAAAAATCTTAAAAAAAATAAAATAAAATTAGATTTGAGTACTCACTAAGGATACAGCAGAAGAGGCATGGCAAAATTAAATTTATATATTGATAATAAACAATACAGATGCCAAGGATAACGAGCATTATGTACCACTTTAAAAGATTCATCAGATGGGAGAGAAACTACTATTTGATACATATTACATTTTATCAAGGAAAAAATTTAAACTAGATTGTAATTTTCAGGTGTAAGTTAAAACACTATAAAGGTTAAAAGAAGCTAGGTACTTATTTATATAAGTCCTTTATCTATATTTGAAAGGCCAGAGGGTTTTTCCTTAGGAGTTTTAAAATAGGTACAAAATTTTTACTCAGCTACATTTTCTCTGTGTTTCTGTCTTAATCTGTTTGAGCTGCTATAACAGAAGCCCATAGATGAGGTGGCTCGTAAATAACACAAATTAATTGTTCATAGTTCTAGAAGCTGAGAAATCGAAGACAAGGTGCCAACAGATCCGCTATATGGTGAGGGTCATTTTCCTGGTCCACAGACAGCATTTTTTTGCAAAGTCCTTGCTTGGCTAAAGGGACAAAGGAGCTCTCTTGGGTCTTTCTTTAAAGCCAACAATCTCATCCAAGGACACCACTTTGATGACCCAGGTCCAAATTCCATCCCCAAATTCCATCACTTGGGTATTAGGTTTTAACATGAATTTGGGAAGGAAGGGAGCAAGCATTCAGTTCAAAACAGGTTTTTTTTTTTTTTTTTGCTGAAAAAGAAATCTCCCCATTAATTTTATAGTTTTATTAGTACTTCTTTGAAAGCTAAAATCATTACAATACACTTTAATCTACTTCACAGACAGGGTTTCTCTACAGAGTCCTAAGTAAAGAAAACGCCTTCCATTTGAATTTCTGTAGTAAGAAAACTGTAGTTCAACTTTCACCTTTTTTAAACTACTAGACTTAGATGACCTTGAGGAAGTCTTTCTTCTGTGACTTTCATTTTCTTCATTAATAAGTGGGCATAATAAAAATGACTTGCCTGAGCTTTCTTGAAAATTAATTAAATACTGTACATCATTTCTCTTGTAATGAATAAAAGATACTTGCAATAAATTTATTCTAATCTATACTTGGTAGCAGAATTTCATGCAACTTAAATGGAAATGATTAATAACAGCTCTCATAATAATGTAATAGTATAGCCCTCCCTTGATGTTGGTAAAGGATAACCTATGATAGGTAGAGTTGATTATAACCTATCATCTTGGCTGATCAAATTGGAGAGAAATTTCAGCATGATGATCATATAATACAAGGAATCATAATAAGCAAAAGTATTCACAGACCAAATTAGTGTAAATACCTTGGAAAGAGAAAACAAGGAATTGCATATACTAACCACAGGTCAATACAAAATAGCAACAATATTGACAATATTCTGTCACCAACAAAGCAAACACATAGAACTGGTTCAAACACCTCATTAATAAAGGAAATCTAAACCAAACTGAAATAAGAATGATGATAAACTACATTTCAAAACAAATTGGATAGCAACAAGAGCTTTTTCTTTTTTTAATTAAATTACTGTAGTGGAGCAAAATGTGCCACCCCAAAGTTTTGTGGTATTTTTTTGTGATTTAGAGGTATAGGACCCCCCTTCAGGCATCATGACCCCACTGCCCAAACATCCATAGTACTCTGCCATATGTCTTCTTGACAATAGGTTGATTTCATGGGAGAGGTTGTGAAGGCTGATAGTGATTGCTTCTGAAAAGATATTTATATATAAATTTCTGCAGGGGCATGCAGGGGAGACAGATCTAATTTTCTTATCCCATTTCAATGGAGAATGAAGAACTGAGATGCCTTTTGTCTACTGTGCCTTCCTGTTAGCTATCTAATTCCCTCACTCTGGGGCCTTCCCTTTTTCTTGATTGCCCAAATCCTTCTATTTTAGCTAAGCTACTTAAAATGGTGCCTGGGGCCTCCCTGGTGGCGCAGCAGGTTGAGTGCCACTCTGTGAAGCATCAGGGCACAGCAATGCCAGCTCGCTCCCTGACCTGGGAGGGGCCCCGCATGGCGCAACAGACCTCTCCTGCCTCACCTGCTGCTCCCTTCAGCATTGTTTTAGCCAATCTGCCTGTTCTGCTCCCCACTCTCTCTCTGGTGAATTATCTCACCTCCTGCGATTCTGTCCTGTACCCCACTTATATGAATAAATAAATCTTTAATAAATATAAAAATAAAATGGTGCCTGAAGCCATGTGAGTGAGTTACTTCATCATGCGGATCTCTACTATGTATATAGGAGGTGTGGTGTGTGTGTGTGTATGTGTGTGTGTACACAAATATATTATTACCAATCTTATTTTTTCCTTTTTCTCCTAAATACCTATGTGGTGCTTATTTTCATTATGTGTCAGCCTGAAGCAACCTCTATAAGTAGAGAATGATTTTCTTTGTGCTAAGACATTGTATATGTTCACATTAAAAAAAATGAATATCAAGTTCAAAATACAAGAACAAAAAGAAATCTTACAGAAGTATAATAATCAAATTTTAATAAAACTAAAAATGAAATTAATGAATACAGAACACATAATAGAACTAATAAATAAATGTAAATGCTTGCTCAGTGAAAAGGAAAATAAAATAAATATATCATTAGGTAACATAACTAAAATAAATTAAATAGGAGCTATTGAAATACACACACATCTTCATAGCTAATGGGTAAACCAATCATAGGAAGAAAGAAAAATATTATGTGAGACTGTTACACTTATATATAGACAATTAATTCTAAATGCAATGAGTGATGACCATAAAAACAAAACAAAGCAATAAAATAAGTCTCCAAAGAGATGCAAACTTTAAACAGGACAATTGCTCACAGCAAAAATAAAGTTTTTAAGATATTTCACAAGGGATTTCTGTAAAATGTTATAAAATGATAATCAAAAAATCATTAAATATTTCTAAAACAAAGGAGAAGAAATCATTTTATTCTATGGCCAGGATTTTACATTCTCACCTATACACAGACATTCACATATGTACATGTTTCTGTATACCCAATTATAAAATGGCTATACCATGTACAAGAAAATTATACAAGGACCCAAACAAAATAAAATACTATGTATTGCCCTCCTAAAAATACTTAGCAAGTACGCATGGTACGGGGGTTGGTATCAGCTCTATCAAGCTGTCCCCAGTCACTGCAGCATGAGTTTGATCTCCAGCCAGGGAAGTGACACAGATGGTGCAGCAGACAGACCTCTCCTGCCTCACCTGCTGCTCCCTTCAGCAGAGAATTCCAGTAGATCCACATGTTCTGCTCCCTTCTCTGTCCTTACTGAATCCTCTCACCCCCCTCACCTCTAGCCTACACCCCAGCTCTTGTATACACAAATAAATAAATCTTTTATTGTTAATACTTTGCAGGTATCAAAAGTAAGTGTGTGCTGACAGTTTGGCAGAGATGCTCTCCCCAATGCAGTCATTCAGAAATACAAGATAGTGGTGGCTTTGTCACTTTCAAAATTATTACCAAGGTCAGCACCTGGAGGTGGAAAATGTCATTAGGTATCACCACAGGAAAGGTTTTTATAGGTCAAGCCTGGAAAGATGCTGCATCAATTCCATTCACACTGCGTTTATTAGAATGTTTATCACAGCCCTAACTGCAAGGGAGCCTAAGAAATGTAACTCCTCTAAGGTCAGCCATTTTTCAGCAACAACTTAATGCCAAGAAAAATAAAACATGCATTTTTTTACAAAGTTTTGCCTATTTTTCAGAATAGTTGTGAGGATTAAATGAATTATTACCTGTCAAGCGCTCAAAATAATGTCATAGAGATAGAAGCTTTATAATAAATTTAAGCTATCTTACTGCTCACTCTATTTATTCCCACCCCTACTCTACTTTATGGTCTTGTCACTTCTCTGTGTTTCAGTTAGATGACTTAAGCTCTAAGAGGTAGATCAAATACAGTAGTGTTAATACAAAAAATTATTATAATTTCATTTAATGGAAGCCCTGAATTGTGACAATTTCAAGGTTATCAATTTAATATCTCAGTGATAACAACAAATACACCATTTTATAACAGTAGTCAGTAGGTAGTTTTTGTTTTCATAAGTCACTAGGTATTAAGATTTTGTCCCTATAACTTGATGTCCTCATAAAGGGAAAATGGTCTTCAAATTCCAAGACATGAAAATACTCAGATTACCGGCTAGCATACTTCTTTCTTTCTTTTTAGCCGTCTAGAAACATCCACTAGAAATCCTCAGGAAATTCCTCCTAACCCCACTTGCCAGAACTAGATCACAGTGCCACAGCTGAAACAGTTATTGGCAGAAGATTAACCAATTAGAATGTAACACTTAGATTAGGGGGAGGGCCCTATTTTTTTTCAATTAAAACGTGGAAAGAGGATACCCAAAAGTTAGGTATCCCAAGAGGCGTGTGAAAGTGGTAACGTTCTTCAGCACATGACAGTGTCTGCTACAAGTTATTGTCTATTAACTAGACTGCCGTAAAATTCTATTACTTTTTTTTTATTCCTTTCTCCTTATTGCAATAACATTCCATATGTTACTGCCAGGTGAATTTTCCAAATGAACAACTCTTATTTATTCCATCTCAAACAGCTTCAATACATTTTGTATCATTTAGGTCTATGAGTACCTGCTGATTTTCTATTAGCATCTCGCTGTGTACTGTATTTAATTTTGCATTCACTGGACTCATATCCAGTTCCTCTGGCATCTAAATGGCTCCCTCTATCAACTCATTCAGGTTTTTATTCAATATTTTGGCAGCTCTACATTGTTGTCCGAAGTTCTTTTCTGTCCAACCTTAGTAAATTCCAACTACTTCCTATCCCCCTTCATTCTTGCACTTATATTATAAATAAAGATTATCTGTCATATTTTGTGTGAAACACATTTTCCCACTAAATCCAAAGTGCTAAAATGCCATCTTTAAATGTCTTTATTCATAGAATAAAAAAAAAAAAAAACAGAAACAGCATTGTTAGTTGCTTAGTACATATATATTGAAATAATGAATAAATGAATGATGGCTTAAAAGCAATCAAACAGATTATATGTTTTTAAATGTGTGAAGTTTTAAACACCTAAAAATGTAAGTAAATCACGGATGCAATCTATTCACATTTTAAAATGTTGTCCTTCGAATCTAATGTCCTGAGCCAGCATATGTGTAAGGTCTATTTAGTCAGCATTTCTAGTTATATCAATTTCTGTTTTATTTATGCAAAAACTGCAAAAAGGGTGTTACTATTGTACATAACTTATATGAAAGCTTAAAAGTAACAAATATTAAAACTAATTGCATATCAAATGCTGTCAGACAAAGAGGGCAATGCCATGTAATATTTGCTATTAGTCTAATATTGAATAATTCCACCCAAAATACTAAATGCATTTCATCATATATATTTATGATTAGATATATATGATGAAATGCACCCTATATCTATACACACATATGTATGTGTGTGTATGTGTGTGTGTGTAGACAGAGAGAGAGAGAGAATTTGAAAGATACTTTGGTAGTGTCAGTTATAAAGTAAGAGAATGAAAATGCAAGAACTGGAAATTCCCATAATTTCAAATTTATACCCTATAAATTTCTTCCAAATGGGAACATTCAGATCTTTTTTATGTGTATACCCTATAGGTTACCAGTTGTATCAATGCAACAAAACTTCCCACAATATTTCCATTGCAAACTTCATAAATTTTCCTACATTCCAAAGAGCTGGCCCCACCTTTACTTTCAAGAATGTTATATGTCACTTTCTATGTCATGTGATGTTCTCTGACCAATGGTATGTTTATAGACTCATACATTACATTGAGCATTTGTTTTAAAGAGGAGTCAAAAATTTTATTACATCCCCTGCTCTTTATCTTCTACCATACCGTGCTTCCAAAGAGGAAGATGAGCCTGCATCCTTGATAATAAGACCTTATAGTAGCATCACAGCAGCTGTTACAGTTATCAACATGTGACATAAACAAGACGTTAATATTCATTGTAAGTTAATGAGATTGTTGAGGTTATTACTGTGGAACACAGATCCTAAAATGATCCACAATGATGTCTCAACTTGTTTCTAATGAACAGAATATGGTAAAGAGATAGGATGTCATGACTGCAATCATGTTACATTATGTAAGGTCTGCCTTATTAGACAGGGCAAGAGACTAAATATCAGCAGCCTTGATAGAGAACCCAATCTGACAGGGAATTGCAGGTAGCTTCTAAGAACTCCAGCACCAGGGAGGCCCCTCAAATAAAAGCATTAGTAAATTTAAAATATAACATACAGTGACAATTGTAGTTATGGTATCATCACTAATATTAAGTAAATGCAGGGTTAAAGAAATATATTTTTTTAGAAATATAATTCACAGTTCATTTTCATTATTTTTTTTAAAGATTTATTTATTTATGCATACAAGCACTGGGGTACAGGCCAGAGGTGTGGGGGGGGGTGAGAGGATTCACCACAGAGAGCGGGGAGCAGAACAGGCAGATCAAC
>JAGFMF010011862.1:1012629-1035461 GCA_019455555.1 Galemys pyrenaicus
GCGGGCACAGCAGGAGAGGTCTGCTGCACCATGTGGGTCCCGGCCCTGGCCGGCAGCAGGGATCGAACTCATGCTGCAGTGACTGCGGTTTGTTTCATAGTGCGTTGCTTAACCCACTGCGCCACCAGGGAGGCCCCCATTTTCATTATTTTAGGTAGACTGTTTAGGTTAATTTTTAAGTTTTTTAATAAATAAACAGAATGCTTACTTTAAGTTCCTATTTCAACTGAGCAAATGATTAATTGTATAGCTTCCTTTAGGTGATTATATATTGATCTGTGAATCTCTTCCATTTGGTTTTAATTTCTCATTACACTTATATATCCCTGTTACTTTTTTCACATTGTACAGACCACTAGTAGTGAATATATCCCACATAACGGTGGAACAGTGGGCCATTTGGGAACAGTGTAGTAATATATGACATTGTGCTATCTATCCATAGAACTTGGTGCATTAATTATCAGAAATACTAAACCACACAAGGCATTTGAGAGTAGATATTCACCATGTAATAAAAACTGTTGTTAATAAAATGTTTATCATAGTAATTGTGATTGATTTACATCATTAGAAATTTGTGAGCGTAGGATCTTCCACTTCAGGTGTAGAAACTGTAGTGTATCTTCCACCAAAGCACCCATAGTCCTCCACCATCCCATTATTCCCTCCTTCAGAACTGTTCTCACTCTCCCCCCGCAATCCCCTCTGGTGACCTTAATTATATGGTCAGCTTTCAAGGGTTGGCTTTATGGTTTGTCTTCATCTGAGCCTTTCCTTCTTTTCTCCATATTCCACACATAAGTAACACAATTTGGTATTTATCTTTCTTTTTCTGGCTTGTTTTGCTTAGGATAATTTCTTCCAGCTCTACTCATGTTATGAGTTTATCTTTTTTGATTGCTGGATAGTATTCCATGTGTATATATTCCACTTCCTATTGATCCAACAATTTCACTCCTAGATATTTAATCCAAAGAATACAAAAGCACTAATTCAAAAGGAAACTTGCATTCCCATGTTTATCACAGCTCTATTTACAATAGCCAAGCAATGGAAAAAACCTAAGAGCTACTGAAAATAGAATTGGTGAACTGAAACTAGACGTTAGGCTTGCATTGATTCAGAAAAGAATGCATTTAAGAATAGACTAGAAACATAGAGTTTCCATCTAATTTGTGAAGTTTAGGGAGCAATGAAACACTAAACTTACATTAAGGTGGACTGAGTAATGGTGCACAGGTGAAATGGTAGTGAGAAATTCATAGGGAACACAACTGATGTCAAATATATATAAATAAATAAAACAAAGTATAACTTTACTAATTATAAAAAATATATATTCTATTACTACAGTGCTGGTTTTGCTGCACTGTAGCTAAATTAGTGTGTCAGGTTTACAAATACTTAAGCCAGACATTCAAGTAATGAGGATGATACAAGAATTCTAATCATTTTTCATCTATTGTATATGTATCTATCTTTCCAGGTCTTTTAGAAATACCTCTTGATTTAAGTCATTCAGATATTTATAAATATCTAAATGAATGTGTTCATTTGTATTATAAATCAAATATGTGACAAAAACATTTTAGTAACAATGATGACTTTGTACACAGATTTATAGTTAATATCCAGTAGGTGTTAATTCACGACTTGGTATGAATGTAAAACACTAAAGTATGGAAATGTAAGATATTTTTAAAATGTAAATGGAATATGCGTATGTTACTGAAATATTAATACAGTTACATAATGAGTAAAATAATAAAAAAAATAAAGGGAATTATAACAGGCACGTCTTCTAGAAAATAACCCTCGGGCCTCCCTGGTGGTACAAGGGGTTACATCTCAGCACTATGAAACTATCTACAGCACTAGTTCGATCCCCAGTTAAAGAATTAACCCATATGGTGCAGCAGAGTTCTCCTAACTTACCTGTGGCTCCCCCCAGCAGAGTATTTCAGTAAATCTGCCTATTGTGATCCCCACTCTGTGTCTAGTGAATCTTCTAACCCTCTGCTTGCAAAGGTAACCCTCAAAACCTCTGGTTTGCAACCCTGTTCCTGTATGCATAAATAAATACAAATAAATCATTTTTTAAAAGAAAAGAACCCTAATGTATTTCTGGTCCTTTGGGCCTTCTTCCATCTTACCATATAGGATTCTCCTTTCTACCCACAGATAGCATCAATTGCATTAACCTGTGCATGAATGTATAGGATACCTACCTATATAAAATTGGAGAGTATTTTTGATATAAATTTCCTCCACATATTTTTAGGATTTTATATTGTTGCTTTATCCCCATATTCTTTTTTGTCATGACACAGGAAGCAAAGGATTCAATGAGAAATACAAATTAGTACTCTCCTTTTCTTTTTAATTTCATTTCATTCTTTCTTTGATGTCCTTTTCTTTTCTTTCTTTCATGCCACAAAGGCATGAAAGACAATGTCTTCTTCTAATGGGGGAAGCAGAAGAGAAGATTCATTCATATTCACACAGCCTTGTGATCATCACAGACCCAAAAGAATCTCAGCAGGAAAACAACTGTGCTTTCCCTATACATGAACTTCTCCAAAGATTTGAGGAAGTAAATCTTGTATGCACAAATAAATAAAAAAATCTTTAAAAGAAATATGTGAGAAATATGCTAGTTAATATGGCCTCCTCTTACAGCATACTCTTAGATCAAAGCTCTGGGGTACTAACTTTCAATTAACTATCTTTAAGTCTATTTAACAAGTTCAATGCTAGGAGATGTGACTTATAAGCAAGACAATGTCATTGCAGTGCCTGGCATGTTTAAAAATGATAAACAGGTAGAAGTTTTCCCATCTTGCAAAATGCAAGACAAAGAGTTGTTGTATGTGTAAATTATACTCAAAATATGTTATTTTCCTCAGTAATAAATGGCTATTTGAGTAATGAGTCTAGGGGCATGAAATGACCTTTACTTTTTGCTTATCCCATCTTGTAAACTCTTCTTGAAGAAAAACATACTATCTATAGCTATTGGAGTAATTACAATTGATGTCTGTTACCCTAAAAGAAAATTCATTTTCTTCTAAGTGACAAAACTAGAGCAGTCAGGAAAAATGGAAGTATGTAGGCATCATGATAGAAATTAATAAGAATAAAATGCTGAATATTGACTTGATTTATAACTGAATTTAGAGTCAGCATATAAAATAGTTTGCCTGTGAATATGAACTCTCCTTTTTATTCCAGAAAAGACAAAGATTAAAAATGAAATTTATTTTTAAAGCATACATTCTAAGCAGTTGTAGTTCAAACTATTTCAATATTTATGGATCATAAATCATCAAAAATGCCACACAAAAAAAAAACATGAAAAGAACATGTGAAAATGTGACCACAGTTGAATGGATCCTCATTTATCTCTCCCTCATTTGTATAAAGGAAGGATTAATAGGAAAATGTAATGAGCTTGACAAACCTTGACTTGAGTCATTGTACGGCACTCCTCTGATGGGGATTTGTAAGATTTACAAGTATCTACTGTCAAGTGCTGGGTCATGTATTGATGATGGTTTACTATTAAGGTTTTCTACATAGATAAACTCACACCTCTAGGTAGGATTAGATGCTTTTTAAATGAATGAGAATAAACATTAGCTAGTGTTATTTTCAAGGCAAAAAATTAAAGCTTGTTTTAGACTTACTCTCAAATTGCCACCTTAAAGTGACCAAAATTTAGAGTGTACTCTGCTTTGTGTCACCTACATGCATGTATCTGGAGGCAGAGAAATTTGTCCCTGGACAAGAGGCGTTTTAAATTTTTTTTCTTCACAGTCTTTTGTATTATAGTCTTCACTATTGCATGGAAAATGTCATTGTGATTCTCAATAACTTTGAGGCAGCCAAGGTTGAATTCTGACCCACAGTCAGAATTAGAATAAAATGAGGATGACTGGGGAAATTCATTTGCTATATTGAATGCTGAAAAGCATAAAAGGTTCAAGGTATGTGGAATTATTCACTGTAGTGCTATTACTGAGTTCTCTATCTACCTAGAGTGCAAAGCATTTGTATTTCCTACAAATGTCCTCAGCTAGCCATGCCTATAATATAGATTGTATTATCCTATATTAACATATATAAATCATAACATGTATATTATCATCTATTGGAAACCTAAAGGCAAGAAAGTAGGAAATATTAAAGGTGGAGAAGACCTCAAAACTCATTTATTTTTAACCCAATTTCCCTAAACTGCTTGGAATCCAAAAGGTTATAATGATGATTCAAGAATTATTTTCAATATATCAGGAAGCCTAATGGAATGTATAAATTACCATAATCATAAGACCTAACAAGCTAAATGGAAACATAACAGGATATTATGACTTTCTACTCCCCTCTTATCCTAAGTTCAAAATGTGTCTGCAATTAATAATCTTTAAACTTTATTTAAAAATTAAAATAAGTGCTAATCAATGAAATATGACAGATGTATCTTCTAAATCATAAGAATAGTGAACAGGAACTGTGACGTTGAAAATCTTTGGTGGTCAGTTTCTGGCTGTTGTATCCTTCCCTCCACTTTGTTCTCTCTATTGTGAGAAATTTGAGGCAAGGAATAGTTTATTAATTCAATGAAATAGATTTCATTAATACTAGGGACTAGATACCAGGTTTCCCATACCTATTAATTTCTATATCTCTTTATGATAATTTATGATATATATATACACACACACAAATATACAAATTTGAGTTATGAAAACTTAGTTTCTCTAAATAATATGATCTTATATTGTTATATGGCCATATCTGTTGTCTCCCATTAATTCAAAATTTAGTTTTAGAACATACACATTTTCCAATTGAAAAAAGCCTTATCAAAGAAAAGAAACACATATACCCATTCCTGCTAATAGAGTCATTGAGGTGGATGGATGAGAATCTGGTGAGAGATAAGAAAGTATATTAAACAGTTAAAATATTACCATTTAAATATGTGTATTTCTGTATATATAGTCACAAAAGTATATATGAATATAATACATATATGTATATAAACAAATATGTACACATTCCTATATGTGGCTGTGTATATACATCTCAGTATGTATATTAGAGAGAGAATGCTTGTTCAGATGTATTGTTCATCGTAGTACAACATGTTTTTTTGTCTAGATTATGACAGTAGTAATTTCAGGTTATGTAACTCCATACAGACATTTTACACATTCCCCTCCCCTAACACACTCACAGAGCCCTTATTTCTCAATTTACTTTCTCTTATATATCTTTATAATTAAATGTTAAAGGTGTCTGAAATTTGTAAAATCACACCTGAAAAATAAATTAGTCTACTCATAAAATGAGAATGGTGTACTTTACGTATAATTTCCCACAATGAAAGTTTTTTTGAACAAGCAAAAATGTCTAAAATTCAACATCAGGATAGTAAAATAAAAGAAAATCAAAATAAATAAACAAAAAGAACACTCAGAACACAGAAGCATGAAATGCTTTAATTTGTAATGATCACAAAATTCTGAAGCAATACAAAACCCCTAATTTATTATCCTATTATTGCATTTAATTCTCCTATGAGAAATACTTTTAAATGCAATTTATCTTCATCATGTACTTGTTCAAGCATTATTTTTTCTAAAGAGGAAGCTAATATTAACTTTTAACACAGAATTATTTAACATTTATTCCCACTGGAGATTTCATGGAGTAAAGGGAGTGGGGCACTTTTAACATTTTTATGGCACAGATTGGATGATCATGATGATATATCAGCTAAGAATTAAATAACCATAACTAGAATGGCCAAGAAATCCATTGTTTCTGTTTCCTTTTTTTTCTCCCCAACTATCTTTGTATCTAATTTGCAAAATGTGTAAATAAAAATATGGAAAACATAAAATTTCCTTTTATTGGATAAATTAATTAGGAGTACAGTTATAGTTCTTATGAAAATTAAAATATATGGTATATTCATTTCTCACTTCTAAAGTAAATCATTTTCTAAAACTTAGAGATTTAGAGCACCTTTAAGTTCACAGTAAATTTGAGTTGAAAGTATAGAGAGTGTCTTTATACATCCCAATCCCTGATACAGGCACACTTTTCCCCACTAGCAATATCACACTTCACATTTGTTACAATCTATGAAGCTACACTGACACTTTATTATGACAAAAAATCTGTTTTTTTCCATTAGGGTTCATTTTTGGTGTCCAATATTATATGGATATCGACAGTAATATAATGATACTATTCCACCATTTTAATAGTGTATAGAATGGTATAAAATAGCTAAAAATTCTCTGTGCTCTGTGGGTTCATCCCTTCCCCCTAGCTGCAGATAATCACTAATCTTTCCATTCGTTTCACAATTTTGCAGTTTGACATTTTCCAGAATGTCATGTAGTTGGAAACATACAGTATGTTGATTTTCTGTATTGGCTTCTTCCACTTAGCAGTATTCATTTAAGAATACTTTCATGTATTGATGGCTCATTTATTTTTAGTACTGAGTAACAATTCATTGTCTGGATGTACCACAGTTTATTTATCATCTACTGAAGAACATCTTGATTGCTTCCAGGTTTTACAATTATGATTAAAGCTGATATAAATATCCATGTGCAGGGTTTTGGGTGAATATAAGTTTTCATCTCATTTGGGTAAACACAAAACAGCATGACTGCTGGAAGGAGAATGGTGTGTAGTAGGTAGATATCATACATACATATTTTATTTTGAATTTTAGTCAGAATACCACTTGTCCATTCATCAAACCAGTATTTACAATGTTTTCATCATCTACTCACAGAAAATGAAGCAAGCACATGCTGGAGGTCATGTGAGGAATATGGAAAATGTCCAAAGAACACAGACATTAAAGGAAATTCTGGTAAATAAAATTTACCTGGACAAATGAAGCAGTGAAAGACTTTCTAGAAAGACAGATTTACAAATTGTTATGTGAAAGGGCATTTACAGATGAGGAAGTAATCCATTAGAACTAAAAAAAAAAAAAATCCTGTCATATTTTGCTCAATTTGTATGACAAGTAAAACAATCAAGTATCCACATATGTGAAGAGAGAGAGAATTTACTAGTAATGCCATATTTAGACAAAGTTGGTTAATGTCTTCTGTTTATGAATAGCAAATTTAAATTCAAATGACACATATTTCTCCATTAAATAAGGTTATTATCATCATTAAGTGTATTTAATACTAGAAAATTAGTAACTTTCAACTAAGGTTTTGAAATCTACTTGGTTATTTATATCCAGCAAATTACGCTACAAAATTCTGCTAGTCTTTTACTTATTAGGCTAGGGAAGGTTTTATTTGTTTAATGTATATCAATTATACTTCCCAGTTAAAAATAAAATCCTCTAAAGCACCCAGCTCAATTTTGTTATTAAGTCTCACATATTTGTTGAAATAGTTCACTAGATAGGTTACATACCACATACCACACAGTTTACTCAGATTCTGTGAAGATCTTTCTAGACCACATATCCAAAAATTTCGTAACATATTCAAAAATTTATGTGAAATGGAATAAAAATCTGTATTAAAGCTTAAAACTAGAAAATATGTAGAAAAAAATACAGAAAAAAACATTCTTCAATTTGATTTAAATGATGGCTTTATAGATTTGTCTCCAACAGCAAGTATAACAAAAGCAATATAAACGGCAGAGAGTATATAAAAATAAGTTTCTGTATAACAAAAGAAACTATCACTAAAACAAAACTGACACTACTAATTGGGGGAAAAAAAGCATACATCCTACACCTGCGAAGGGATTTTTATTAAATATCTCCAAAGAATTCCTATAACTCAATGAAAAGAAAACAATTAGCCCAACAAAACCTGAGCAGAATAACTAAATAGGCTTGTCTCCAAAAAAATATAGATGGTGAACATGCATATGAAGACATGTTCATCATCAGTTATCATCAGTTAATGCAAATAAAAACTACAGTGAGATACCATCTCATACTTATGAGAATGGCCCATATCAAAAAGACCATAAATATTGGCAATGATGTGGAGGGAAAAGGAAGCTTTGTAAACTGTTGGTTTCAATATATACCTGTCCAGCCCTTATGGAAAACAGTATAGAGAAATCTCAAAACATTAAAAACAGATCTACAACATGACTCAGCAACATCAATCCTAAGCATCTATGTAAGGAATGTAACGACATTAACTCCTGGGGATATATGCATTCCTATGTTTGCTGTAGTGCTACTGACCATAGTCAAACTACGGAAACAATTTAAACGCCCCAAGACAGATGAGTGGATCAGGAAGGTATACATACACTATTGCATACTACTCAGCTATTAAATATAAAAGATAAACTATTGCCATTTGCAACAACATAGAGAGAACTGGAAGGTATTATGTTATGTGAAAGGAATCAGAAGAAAAATATACAGGATGTCGTCATTTATATATAGACTTTAGAAACAAAACAAAGGGTCAAATAAAAGCAAACCAGTAACAATTCCTAGGATTCTAGCTATAGAATAAAGAGAGCTATACTATAAAGAGAGGGAATAAGGGTAAAGCAGAGTGGGTAGGGGTACAATGAACTATGGCGTTAAACTACAGGTGGCTCAGTGATTGTGGTTTGTTAACATAGACCTGAAGGGTATAATCCTATAACTCTAAATCATACACAACGTTGAAACTGATTTTGTCTAAATAAAAAAATATATATTTAATTTGGACTTTATAAATTTATAATTTATTAAATGAACAATTACTACAGTAATGAAATATTTAAGTTAGACAAAATTATATTGAAAACAGTAAAATTACAGTAACTAATGTTTCAAAAAAGAACTGTTCTTATAAATATATGAAAAAATTTAAATTGTTACTTTTTCTTTATAAACAATCTTCTACAAAATTGGGTTCCTGGATACATTTTTAAAATCTCCGTTGGTTTTTCTGTAATATGCCATCTTAAATTATAACTCTAGTCTTATGTTACATGAATGAATTTAGATAAAATTTAAGTTGAGTTAATTGATACATCATAGCAGTTATCTGGAAATGTCTAATTAAGAGAGAAATTATAAAACATGAGAACCTGAAAAATGGTGAACTATATATTGGAGTAAGATCATCATTTAACGGGTTGAAAAAAAAGTACCTACATTCACATACATTTGAATTGAATCATTATACATATTTCTCTGAAAAAATGTAAGAAGTTGTATATAATGGCAGCAGATGACTAATGCATGAATGTAAATGATATATTGTTTATCAGGAAACAAGGAAAATAATACTTGAATGCAAAATTATCTGGTAACCCAATGTAAGAGGTCTAGTGAAACACAAATTATGGGATATCCAATAAAAGCAGATATCTCAGAGGAATTTTTATTTAACTTACTTATTTAAATATTGACAAAAAATGAGTTGAAAAGAACAAAACATGTCAAATATTTTCAACAAAACTGTTGCAATTATATAGGCTTATTCATAATGGAGACAAAGGCAGATGATTCCTCAATTTCAAGTAATTATAAGGACAGCACTTGTAAAAGATGTTTTTGGAAATTAATTCACATTCTCAGTAGAAACAGAAACTATGAGATCCTGTAGCACCTGGCCTGAAGCAAAATGCAGAAGCACTGAATACTGTCCTTGTCAACAATGATACAGATACGGGACAAAAGTAGTAGGTACATGTCCCGCCTCTCCTCCCGTGAACAGAACATTCCGTGGGACAGTCTGTGTTTCCTAGAGGTTCGGGTGGTAATGAACTATTGTTGCCTACAGCAGTGACCCTTGTAACGTTTGCCTGTTTTGCTTTTATAGTTTCTCTTTCTGATATGCCCTTGCTCCAGTTTCCTGAGAGATACACGAACTATCTGTACCCAGATCTTTGTTATAGACTCTGATGTTATAGGAAAAGAAAAAGCAACAATATTTTTGTATCACAATACTAAGTATCATGTAGTCATCAGATAGGATATATTTTTGAAACAAAGATATATGTATACTTCACTGAGATACCATAGATCACTATATCACCTAATTTCTTGTTTCTTTCGTGCTTTTTTTTTTTTTTTTTGCTACAGGCTTGAGATCATGTTGTAATAAACTTTTTTCAGTTTATTTAGTTTAAATAACACATTAATTAATTAATGTGTTATTTATCATTACATTTATTTTAAACAGTGCTTAAACCATTTCAGGTCAAAATGGGGAACAGGCCAAGCTGGAGGGTATTAGAAAATAGTATTATAACCCCATATACAGAATATTTGCACAATATCTTTGTATGCCAAATTTGCTTTTGATTAACACAATATCTGTCAATAAGTTGACTCCATGAAAATACATACATAGATGAATAGACTTATAGGAATAACTGGGCCTCCCTGGTGGCACAGTGGGTTAAGCAACACACTATGAAGCAAACCACACCCACTGCAGCACCAGTTTGATCCCTGCTGCAGGCCAGGGAGGGGCCCCACATGACACAGGCAGACCTCTCCTGCCTCGCCCACTGCTGCCCTCAGCAGTGTGATTCAGTCAGTCAGCCTGTTCTGCTCCCTGCTCTGTCTCTGGTTAAGCCTCTCACCGCCCTGGACTCTGACCTGTACCCCAGCTCTTGTATGCATAAATAAATAAATTTTTTAAAAAAAAGGTTTATAGGGATAATTACATAGCTTCAAATGTAAATCTGCCTGTTCTGATCCCCATCTATCTCTGGTGATTCCTCTCAGCCCCCACCTCTGGTATGTACCCCAGCTCTTATATGCATAAATAAATAAATATTAAAAAAAAAGAGAGAGAGATGGGTAAAGTCTAATCTGAAATGACTTCCTAGTTAATCCACATTTTATCTTAATTGTATATTATGTAGCATTATTGATATCAAATCTTGATCTTTTTGTATAGATGTCTTTAAATTAGTCTTGTAATCTTTATGGAGATTATGCATTTGTTTTCATATATTTTATGAGTAACTACTGTGTTTTACAGAACTGCACTCTAAGCTGAGCATTTGTCTTTACCACCCTGCATTCTGGTGTTTGGAACCTTTCTCTGAGATCAGCACTCTTACCAATGACTAGAGGGAAAAAGTCATTTTTATGCTTTCTCACTTTCAAAGAAAATATGGCAATATGGGAGAGAATCTTATCTAAGGAAGTAGGAATGACAGATTAAATACTAAACACTCACACCATTTATCTCCTATCAACAATATATAAAAATATATTCAAAACTATAATGAATATAATTAACTTCAAAAATAAAGGTTGCATTTTTTCCAAATTGCTGTATGTTTCTAAACATTTACATAGATGCTTACATTTTACCTACAATCAAGTCTCATAAATTACCTTAAGAAAATAAAAGATGGGGCTCCCTGGTGGTGCAACGGGTTAAGGCACAGCACTATGAAACTATCCATGGACACTGCAGCATAAGGTCAATCCCTGGTCAGGGTTGTGACCCACATGGCACAGCAGACCTCTTCTGTCTTGACTGCTGCTTCCCTCAGCAGTGTACTTTAGTCGATCTACCTGTTCTGCTCCCTACTCTGTCTCCAATGAATCCTCTCATCCCCCACACCACTGGGCTGGCCTGTACCCCAGCTCTTGTATGCATAAATAAACAAATCTTTAAAGGAGAGAGAAAGGGAGGTTTAAATAACAAAAGATACTTTAAATATAAAATAAAAGTTGCTTAAAAAAATGGAAAGTATACTGAAACATTGCTAGAGAAAATAATTTTTAAATTACTGTAATATAGTTACTTTGACAAAGTCTTTTCAAAATCTAAAAATAGATACATAAAAGAGAACATACACTTGAAATAAAACTTAGCAAAAATCTCCACATATTTTTCTTTTGCTCTCATTTGTCATTACAGCTGGATCTCCAAAAACTTCAAATAAGTGTCCTCTGCTGGGTACTAGCGAATAGCAACGCCAGTTTAGTTTGGTCCCCTCTTTTTTCCTCAAGGTGACTGTTAATCCTGCCTTTCATAATACTTCCTAAATTTTTACTGATGAAAGGACCTGTTCTCCATACATATTTCACAAATTCTGCTTTAAAAACTGATTTTTCTACCAGGATATAAAAGTGCAGCAACAAACAACCAGTAGTAGAAATTCCCACACAAATTCCCCCAAAGTAATAGGATTAGAAAAACAAATACATTCCACAGCTCAGGACAGTCCAAATCAATTACTTTCAACTCTACTCTCTAACCCATATGTCCAATGCCTCAGAAAGAGCAAGTCTTGGGCCTCCCTGGTGGTACAGTGGGTTAAGCAACACACTATGAAGCAAACCACAACTACTGTAGCAGGAGTTCGATCCCTGCCAGGGAGGGGACCCACATGGCGAGGCAGACCTCTCCTGCCTTGCCCACTGCTCCCCTCAGCAGTGTGTTTCATTCAGTCGGCCTGTTCTGCTCCCTGCTCTGTCTGTGGTTAATCCTCTCACCGCCCTGGACTCTGGCTTGTACCCCAGCTCTTGTGTGTATAAATAAATAAATCTTAAAAAAAAAAAAGAAAGAAAGAGCAAGTCTTTGTGATATTTGTCTATTCAAGTATCATCAGATTTACCAAAGGCAAAAAAAAATCTCAAGTCAGACAGTGAATAGGAGAATGGGGCCAACGAGAGTTCAGAAAACTGACCAAGATGTGCATGTGGCCAGAAGCTCCCAGTATTTTAGAGAGGAAGGTATTTTAGTGAAATCACATATTTTTCTGTTGTTGTTTGGGCTGTGATGGTGTTATGAGTCGTGTCCTCCCCCAAGGTCTAATCTTTTGAAATCCCAGGGTACCGCAACATATAATCTTATTTGTACAGAACGTCTTTACATAGGTAATCATGTTAAAATGAGGTCATCTGGATGGGCCTTAATCCAAAATAACCCATGTTCTTCTAAGATGAGGACATTTTGCACACAGGTACACAAGAATGGCCGGTACAAAGAGACATAAGGAGAACTGAACCACCTACCTGCCAAGGAGAAAGGTCTAGAATATACTCTCCCCTCTTTGATTTTGAATTTCTAATTTCCATGATAAAATTTCACTGTTAAGCCACCTAGTCTGTAGTATTTTGTGAGGACAATACACCAACAAATGGGAAAATTCAAAATCTGTCATCTATACATAGATAATACACCCTGATATTAAATCTATCAAAGATTTAACTAGTATTTATTCATAAGTCTACCATATTCTTATTCTGAGGAATCAAAAACAGATTAGTAGGCCTCCCTGATGGCACAAAGGGTTAATCACAGCACTATGAAGCTATCCGCAGTCACTGCAGAATGAATTTGATCCCTGCCCAGGAAGGGAACCCACATGGCACAGTAGACTGCTCCTCTCAGCAGTTTTGTTCTTTGTTTTTGTTTTTTTCAGTATATCCACCTGTTCAGCTCCCCACTCTGTCTCTAGTGAATCCTTTCACCCCTCCACACCTCTGGCCTGCACCCCAGATCTTGTATGCCTAATTAAATAAATCTTTAAAAAAGATTAATTAATGATGCATATCTGCATCACCCTACATAGAAACAAATATTTTTTAAAAGATTTTATTTATTTATGCATACAAGAGCTGGGGTACAGGTCAGAGTCCAGGGCGGTGAGAGGATTCACCAGAGACAGAGGGGAGCAGAACAGGCAGATTGACTGAAACACACTGCTGAGGGGAGCAGTGGGCAAGGCAGGAGAGGTCTGCTGTGTCATGTGGGGCCCCTCCCTGGCCTGCAGCAGGGATCAAACTGGTGCTTCAGTGGCTCTGGTTTGCTTCATAGTGTGTTGCTTAACTCACTGCACCATCAGGGAGGCCCTAGAAAAACAAATAATGAATAAGTTAACAATAATGAAATAACTTGAAAAAAAGTCTCCTCTTCCAATATTTTTATCTGTACATTCCTTACAATTAGATAATAAATTGTCTTTATTATTTTAGGTTGTTTTCATTACTTTTATTTATTTAGGATGTCTAGAGAATGAATTTTCTCTAAGTTACCAAAAAAAAAAAAATGTTTTGAATGGGATACATTAGCCCTTAATGAAAATACTTTGTTCTCCCAAGTATAAAGATTTTCTTTGTTTAGGACACTATAAAAGAAACTTTATGAACATTCATGAAATAATGTTTGTCTTTCCCAATGACCATGAGAAAAACCAAAGCAATGAAGAATACATGCAATTTGGACATTATAGACTTTAATTGCACATCATGGTCCCTTATTTTCAATAACTTAATTTTCTCAAAACTCCCTTGATAGTCAGACTTGTTCACTTTCTTACATGAAAAGTTTATGAAAGGTTTATACTTATTGGCTGTACCCCTGATATCTTCAACTCTTAACCAAAAACGGTGGCATTTTCTCTCAGGCCTTTGCTTAAATCCATTGCAAGCAAAATTGCTGCTGACTCTGGTGATAAATCACCACATTACAACCATCAGGGCATTTAATTTGTGCCTAAAATCAATTGGGACTTGCTGATGCCAAAAAGTAATATATTGTCACTTTTTAAAAAAACCCTGAACATTACACTTCGGTGCAAGAGGGACCGTAAGTCGCCTTGATGACACAGCAACAATTTATGGTTTGTAAAAATCAAACAGACAAATTGTAAGAAAAATGAACTTTGATTTTAACATCAATATTTAGGGGGTTGGCTGTAATAAAAAAAAATCAAATAGTTTTGCAGAAAAATGGAGATACATATAATGGTACTAAAATTTTTACAGAAGGAACTAGATATATTGGGGGCTGTGAAGAGGTTCAAAAGTGTCATTTTTAATTAGTAAGTAATGATTAAGTAAATATTCCTAAGGTATAGCTTATTAATTGATTCATCTACTCAAATGGCACATCAAATTCCACAAAGGAGAATATTTCTGCTATTACCAAAGGTTTCATATTAGTAGATGGAGAGATGTATCAACAATGGCACTCTTGGAGCCAGTGGTAACAGATAGAGTACTGAAACAATAGTTGTGAGGTGCTGGCCAGAGAGGAATCTGTCCAGAGCATGAGGGGAAGTTCTAGGTCATTATTGCTGCCATGATTTATAGTTTAATAATGGTTTCCATTTAAATTAAGACCAAAATTGTACAATGAAGTGACTTAAATAATAAAAAGAGAGCTATGTCCACCATGATGAGGAAATTATCAAATATGTAAATGTTTATGTCACCAGCATTGTAAAAGGAAAATTACATTGTAACATTTTTCCTAACCAAAGAGAATTTTATTTTTCAGCTTAATTTTATTAGTGATAATATAAATCAATTTTATTAAGATCAATTTTATTACTGAGAATGCTAAAGTTTTCAACCAAAAAAAAAAATTACCTAAGTGTACACAGTTATTATAAGGAAAACTATTCTTTGACTCTTGGTCTACTTTACTGCCAATTCTGCTTTTCCTGGGTTAGGAGAAATCATAAAAGGAATGGAGTGGAAAGAGTCTGCCATGGATAATCCAGAAAATGACCTGTGCCATTAACAATGGAACAGCTGTGACTTTGTCTCAGTCTAAATAGACAAGTCTGGAACCATATTTACTGCACATGTGGCTTTGAACTTTAAGTCCTTTGAATCCATTGATTTTTTTCTGAAAAATTTTAAGTAATTACCCATATCACAAAAAACACTACTGTAAAAGTATTAAATAAACTACTGAAAGTTATAATTTCAAGTTGTGTTAAGTATTACAAAACTATTACTAATTATGACGTAAATAGGAAATTAGTGAGTATAAGAGGTATGAGACCATGGCAAATATTTTAGTTTTGTTAGATCTGACCAATAACAATTAGTCAACCATGTGATAATGTTAAGGAAATAGCTTATAGAGATGGAATTTAAAAAGAAGTTTTAATCTAGGAATAACCTTAGCACATTTGAGCAAAGTTACAATAGTTCATGTTACCAGAATAGAGTGAAGGCAAGGTTAAGTTAAAAAAGCACTTTCAATGCCAAATGACAGAGGGACTTCGAACTCATAATACGAAATTTGGAATTTCCTGTAAGTCCTAAGAAAGCATAACATATTTTAAGATGTTGATAATGTTATCTAATTTATGTAGCCTTTCTCTGACTGCTGTATGATTCTTGAAAGCATAAAGTAAAGGAAAACTGTGGTAGTTTGAGTAAGAGATGATATTGCTTTGACTTTAGGAAGTCAGTAGTAAAAATGGTGATTGACATTTGATGTTTTGGAGTAGAGCCAACAAGGATATGGTGACAAGTGGAATAAGGGAGTGAGTGAAAGAGGATTACTGTAGGATTTTTATTGACATAACTTTGAAAAACCCATTAGATGTTACATGGAAATATGAGATGGCATAAGGAATGACTGTGGAAGCAAGGGGAGGCATGAAATTATAAGATGAATAAATAGGAAATATCATTATATTTAAAATCATGGAACTGGATGAATAAGTAGAAAAATAACAAAAAAACAATGAGGAGGAAAAGGCTACTGCTTGAGCACTAGTATTTACAAATATTTAAAGAAGACAGAGGAGGAGAAACACTTCAAAGAAATCATAAGGCAATACATTGAAAGTGCAAAGAAAATTAGAGAAATGTACTATTTCTGAAGAGTGAATAGGTAGAAAATAGGCAGTTGTTTAATATGCAGGTGAGAACTTATAAAGGAGAACAGGAAACCAGATATATGGCAAGAGATCATGGATGATATCAATAAATTTGATAAAAACAATCAAAGTTAACATGTTCAGACTAAATGAACTGAAATATGGAGAATGTTTATTTTGTTTATCTAAGGATGTGTAACAAATTATCCCTGAAATTAACAGGATAAACCATCATTTACTATGCTCCTGAAATCTGTGGGTCAGAAATTTAGGACAGCCTCCAGTGAGCAATTCTTTCTTGAGTTCTCTTATGTGGTTCCACTCAGAATTAAGTGACACTACTATCATCAACAGAGAATTTTTCATAAAAACCTATTATTCATTATGATTTTACAAATAAACTGCCTGGTAATGTCCTAAGAAGATGACTGATATGAACAGAGTTAAAAATGCTATTCCTGGGTCTCCCTGGTGGTGCAAGGGGTTAAGTCACTGCACTATGAAGCACAGCCACTGCAGCACAAGTTCAGCACCCACCAGGCCAGGGAGTGAATCCACACCTACTGCTCCCCTCAGCAGTGTATTTCACTCAATTCATTGAGCTGTTCCCCATTCTATCTCTGGAGAATCCTCTCTCCAACCCCGCAACTCTGGCCCCTACTCCAGCTTTTGTAGGCATAAATAAATATTTAAAAAAATACTACTCCCACTCTTTTATGAGCTACTCTTTCTCTTTATTTTTTGTCCATTTTATTTTATTTTTTTATTAAAATATTTTAAAATTTACATATACTTGCCATTAATTTTAATCCCCATGCATTCCCCATCACCATCTCACCAGTGCACCATCACCTCAGTCCCTCGTGCTCCCATATTCTCTCAACCCTCCCCCTCCCCTCCCCACCAGGTGTCCCCAGTCTGTCCTTGTCTCCTCNTTTTTGGTTTCTGTGTCTTTATTGCTGTTATTGTTATTATTATTATTGTTCTTATTCCTTTCCTTGATCCTCCTTTGGTTCCCTTATGTTCCTCCTAAGGGAGTTCTAAAAAAGCCCAACTAAATCTTCCCTCTTCCCACTATATTTTAATGAAATTTAATTTAATGAAGTTACACTTCTCATCCATAGTTTTTAATGGAAATCACTCCTGGGAATTACTACTGACTTAATAGTTTCAGTAGTCTACCATATAAATTATAAAGGGGAATAAAGGATTAATTATATTAAACTATTAATATTGAGACATTTTATTTCTAAATGTTGCTGTGTGAAATGATCATCTCTGTCTTCATGCATATAACAGAGTTTACAAAGCATTTTTATCTGAATCAACTCAAATGGATATACACCACCAAGAGCGAATACTCTGCTTTTTGTCTGGTTGTTCTATAAAAATAATACTAAGAAAACAATCTGATTAATACAGCTATTTATCTACAGCCATAGTTGGATATTATCTATTTAGGGAAAAACTTGAGATCCTGTTTTTAGGGGTGGGGAATGCATAAAACCAGGCATGTATATATTTACACTAATATTATTTGCAAACCCTGTTTGAAAAAATATTTGAAAAGGATGGAGAAAGTATGTAAGACAAGACTCTGGAGTGACAGTCGTAACTTTCATTAACCAGGGGTGCTGACTTCGGAGAGAGCAATGTGGTGAAAGTGACTATGGAGCCAAACACCTGGCTTTTAATTCTTGCTTTTCAGTGATTTGATGTGTGATCTTGGATGAGTGATAGATTTTCCGAAAATTGAGGGAGTGAGATTGTATAGTCTTGCATTTCATGTGAAGATTTACCATTTTACAATTTGCTAATATACAGACTACCCAAATGAATTAAAATATAGAAGGAATAACCTTCATTTCCATCTAAAGAAACCTAAGGCTGGGTCATTTTTCTCACTTCTCATACTTAATACATTCTGTAATGTATTTCTCAGTCACATGATTTTATTTAGCACCAAGTATATATTTATGGAAAAATAAGCCATGCTGTATGAAAGATCAGTGTGTTCATGACATGGATCTTAGCCAAGAAATGCCTGATAATGTGAGCTGTGGAACTTCTTCTCTCTAAACTTTTCCTTCATCAATCTTTTCTTTATTTCTATGCCTCTCCCTAGACCACCAAAACTTCTTATTTCCTATTATTCAGTTTTAGTACATTGTTACTAAATTTAATATATTCACATTCCCTGGGCCGTCAGGCATTTGTACATGATAATTTTGAGCAAACCTTTCCCTTGATGGTTTCAAATAACAGGGTATAGATAATCCACCAAAAAGGAAGGTAAATTTGACCAACTGAATAACATAGTATAGAAACTTCATGAAAACAGATGAAGTAATCATTATCTTTATCTTTAAAAATTCTTAAGTAACCCTAGGGTGGGGAGATAATAAGGAGGTAGGGGAGAAATTTTAAATTCTGTGACATCAGTAGATGATTTACCAAAATACAATAGAAAAAGGAAAAGATGCAACATAACTTGTACATTTGTGGATCGTGTAGATTTAACTCAAACTTGATTCAAGCTGAGTATCCATTATGGTGAAAGATTAGTTTCATTTCATTTTTTTTCAAAATTATAGCAATTTTGCATAAACAATTGTGGATATTTTAAGAAGACATTTTAGTATGATTAATGCTGAACATTCTACATACAACATTACTCAATAAATATGATTTGATATTGTAATACTTCAAATTAAACTTCAGTGCTAATCTAACTTACAGCAATTAAGATACATATCTCACAAATAATTTTCTTTGCCTCTTGGTTATTTCCTTTTTGATTTATACAGTAGATAGACAGGTGTTAAATTGTAGGAGAGAAAAGGGCTTCCATTCATGAAAGTAAGGTATGTCTCAGATTTTTTTTAATCGTATGAGAATTTGCATATTTCAGTTTACATAAACTCAAAATCAACATTGTATGCCTTTGTTCACTTGCTTTTCTGAAGCTTTAAAATGTGGAAATACATGCAATATTAAAGGTAAAATGTGTTTTCCATTATTTATAATAACCTTGAACAATTTTTGAATTCTTAAAGAAAAAATATGTTCTGAGGAAAACAATTTCAAACCTTGGTAATGGTAACTAGTGGGAGTAGATCTTTATTCTACTGTTACATTGGGGAATATAAGTTAGTTAGAGTTCAAATATATGCATAAGTAATGTATCAGTGTTCTGCACCTATTTTATATATTTAACTTTTCTTTGTACAGTTTTGTGGTGATGACATATTAGACTTGTTTTGAATCATGACTATTTTTTTTCCTGCCTCTAATAAAAAAAAAAACGCCTTGCTTTTCTAGGCTAGCAGCTTCATCCAAACATGACCTATCACAACTTAATTCATACCTCCATTACAGCACTTTGTGCATTTTATTTTATTTTTGTGACTTTCTTTTAGTGTTTATTTTCTGAATTATTAGTACCAAAATATTAGCACAGACAGGAATAAATGAGCATAATGGAAATATGACTTCAGGGTTGGAGTGACGGGATAAATTCTTATTCTGACATTATCTATATGACCAAGGACATGTTTCTTAACATAATAGTTGATCAGAAATTCCATTTAAATAGCTGAGGAGACTAATAAGCCTATTTTTGCAAAAGCATACTTACTAATATTAAACATAATAGTTTCAAAACATCTATATTTCAATTTTATCCAGTAAGTGATAACTTCCATTATCATTATAAGTATGGTAATTGTTCTTGATATGCTTTAATAGTGCTTAATTATCATGTAGAGTAAAAAACAAATAGAAAATACTCATTTACTCATCAAACTGTATTGAGGTGTCTTAATTTTCAGAGGGTTTTAGGGTAAGTTCAAATGGCTGCTATTCATTAATCTCAATTAATCCACTTTGTCCTTTTTGTTAATGGACCCTCAATCCACAAGTCCTGAGCTGCAGGAGTGATCATCTGATTCATCCTGTCCCAGGATCCTGGTTCTCATGATTGGTCCTGAGGCGAGCTCAGGATCCAAACATCTTTTCCTATGATTCTACATATTGGTGTTGAGGAGTGAGGGATGGATCTCCCTTTCTGAACTTCTAAAATGAATTTATGTAAATACTATGTTCTACCTTGAGAAATCATTTCTGCATATAAAAAGCTTGAATATGTGTCAAATACTAAGATAATAAGTGACTAGAGGTTTGGAGGCTTCCCTGGGGGTGCAGGGGGTTGAGCACAGCACTGTGAAGTGTCTATAACACAGCAGCACAAGTTCTATCCCTGGCCAGGGAGGGGACCCATATGGAGCAGCAGACCTCTCCTGCCTTGCCTGCTCCCCACTCTGTTTTTGGTGAATCCTCTTACCTCCCTGGACTCTGGCCTGTACCCCAGCTCTTATATGCATAAATAAATAAATCTTTAAAAAAATATAAGTGATTAGAGGTTTGGATGTTTACATGTATATGTAGAGGGATTAGGGGAGGGGGAGTAGAACACAAGGGAGGAGTGGGGAAGAGAGGGATAGAAAGGGGATAGAAGAGAAGGGAAGTAGTGGTGGAGGGAGGGAGAGAAGAGGGAGGGGAGAGAGAGAGAAAGAGAGAGAGAAACAGGTATTTATTTGAGTGCCTAAATTTAGTCATCTCTAGTCTCCATAGCGTTTGTGTTGTTACTTGAAATTTAAAGCTTCTCAAAGAATAGTTGTTGAAAAGAATATTTCCAACAAAGGAAAGTTGACATTTCATTTTGATTTATTTAAAAACTGTGAATTATCTAAGCTGTCCATGAAGCCAGAACAACATATTCTGAGAAACCTGTATTTGGAAATCAATTAGATAATCTGTAGTTGATAGTTTGCTTTATGCATTTATAAATGATTTTTCACACCCTTTATTTCACAGTGCTCATAGAATTAAAAACAAATATAGAATTTGATGCTGATATTTTCTAATACATTTCTAAATATAAAGTAGGCAATTTCATGAGGCATGCAAATGAAAATGTTATTCAAAGCAAAATTCTCATGTTAGCTACCTTCTTTAAATTAGACTGATATAAAAGAGATAAGAGACAATGCAGAAAGGGATAAGATCACAATCAAGGAAATGAGGAATGAGATGGAGTCCCAACAAAAGAAAATAAATGGAAGAAAGGGAAAAAAAAAAAAAACAAAAAACAAATGAAGCAAATCAGAGAGAACTGGAGGAGTTCAAAAATTACCAGAAAAACAGGACAGAAGAACTGGAAGAGCGAGTCAGTACTCTGGAGGACATGGACATAAAAAGAACCAAGAATGATAAGGAAGGAGAAACAGGCAAACAAAATGGCAAAGATGAACGCCAGGGTATCAATTTTAACTGCAAACATGAATGGACTAAACTCCCCAATAAAAAGAAACAAGAGTAGCAGGCTGGATTAAAAAACAAAACCCAACCTTTTGCTGTCTGCAGGAAACACATTTAACTACAAAAGATAAACACAGACTAAAAATAAAAGGCTGGACAACAGTCCTACAATCAAATGGACTTAAAAAGAAGGCAGGAAGAGCTATACTCATATCAGATAACATAGATTTCAAACTCAAAAAGGTTAAAGGAGACACATATGGGCATTACATCATGATTAAGGGAACATTAAATCGAGAAGAGATGACACTCATCAACATATACTCACCCAATGGAGGAGCACCAAAATATATTCGACAACTAAAAACATCTTTGAAAACTGACATAAAAGAAAATACATACGTAGTAGGAGACTTAAAACACACCACTCTCACCAAGGGACAGATCAATGAAACAAAAAATAAGCAAAGATGTCAGAGCACTAAACAAGGATTTAGACCTCATGGGCTTAACAGACATATATAGAACATTACACCCAAAAAAAACTGAGTATACATTCTTCTCAAGTGCACATGGATCATTCTCCAGGACTGACCACATACTGGGACACAAGACGAACATTAGCAGATATTCTAAGATCGAAATCATACCAACTATCTTCTCTGACCATGAAGTCATCAGGCTAGAAATACACCACAAAAAGGAAACAAGGAACCCCTCCAACACATGGAGATTGAAACCTGCACTATTGGAAGACTACTGGACCAAGGAGGAGATCAAAGAAGAATTTAAAAAATTCCTTGAGATGAACGATAATGAGGATACAACTCTACAGAATATCTGGGACACAGCAAAAGCAGTTATAAGAGGAAAATATATAGCAATAC
>JAGFMF010011862.1:1038179-1058025 GCA_019455555.1 Galemys pyrenaicus
CATTCATAGGAACATGGATGGAACTGGAAGGGATTATGCTCAGCGAAGTAAGCCAGAAGGCAAAAGAAAAATACCAGATGGTTCCTCCCCTAGGAGGAACATAAGGGAACCAAATAAAGATCAAGGAAAGCAATAAGAACAATAATGATAATAACAACAAGAAAGAAACAAAAACGAAAAGACAAGGACAAACTGGAGACAGTTGGTGGGGAGGGAAGAGGGGAAGGGTGGAGGGCAGACGGGAGCACAGGGGACTTAGATGATGGTGCACTGGTGGGATGGTGATGGGGAATACATGGGGATTACAATTGATGTCACATATATGTAAATTAAAAAATCATATTAAAAACAATAAATAAATTAGACTGACATATATTAACAATGTAAAGAGAAACTATGGGTCTTGAGTTTTCCTATTATATATAAGCTGTTTCAAATTATATCAATTATTTCCCTAATATGTTGTGAATTATTTGCACCTAGTTTATATTTCAGATCATTTTTTTCTATTTATTCATCACTGATCTCAGTGTTTAAATTCATTTGCACTTGGTAAATAAGAATTTTATACCACACAACTATATTCTCCCCCCCCTCCCCATTCCAGGCTCTCCCTTCTTGTCTCTTTCCAGTAGTTTCCTCTCCAAATATACATACATGCATCCACAAGAATACTTATTTAAGTGAATAATGGATATTAAAGCCTAATTTTTCTCTTTATCCTTAGTGAAAAAGATGTAAAATTCTACATAATATGATCAAGAATAATTGATTAAGACAAATTAGGATTAAAAATAATGAGGAACAAATAAGAAATGGTGAGGAGCTGTTGATAAATGTTTAAGTTTTATGTTTATATTTTCCCTTATATGCAAACATAGTTAGTTCTCTCACCCTATGCCTCTTCACAGCCTTCTCTAGGTAAATTAGGTATATCTGTCTTCCTGTTCTCACTATACAATCTTCACTTTAGAGCATATTGTTCTTTTTATCCCCTTCAAATGTCCATTTGGTTATTTTCCCATAGTCTTTGGCATCCCATGAACAGCCCAGTTATTAAGGGTGCAATAAAATCCTTAAACAACTCAGATAAACAAGGTTACCAAGTTTCTCTCTAGAATAAGCCATGATCTTGAGTACTTTTTCCTACATTCTCCTTGGGGATATGATTTGTTTTGTAGAATCTGCAGCACACAAAAATATTGAAATTTACTTCTCATATATTTGATCTATTTATAGAGAAACATACACATGTATAACCCAGAATTTGATCAAATTATGAAATTGGGTAAAAATACCTAATGAGCACAACTTTCCAGAAGTTTAAAGTTTCAGTTTCATAACTATAAAACTTCTCATATAACAACTAAAACAGTTAAGAGTTGGCCATCTTTAGAGAAGTTAGCTGAGCAAATAATTTTGGACATATATATTTCATTTATAATTAGAATAATTTCACTTTTTCTTAATCAAAAGTTTTCTCTTTTATATTTAATATTTCATTTTAGCTAGCTCTTTGCACAGAGAAACATAATTTAAAAATATTTTATAGTTCCCTAAAGGCAATGTAGTTACTCCAGCTATACAGATATTATGCATTAAATAAGCAATGACCTTATAGAGAAAACAAAAAGTTCTCACTCAGAAAGTATTGCTTTGTTACATAAGTCTTCTACTGAGTAGTAATAATGTATTTCTATGCTATCCAAATTAAGTTTACTCATTTGATGGTGCTGAATTGATAATCTTGCCAAAGGGAGCTGCTCTCTCCCCCATGGAACCATTTCCAAAGTAACATTTCCTATAAGAATTTATTTTTTTCCCACTATAAACGACCCTCACCCCCCACCCACCCCCACCATCACACACATACTTTTGGAAACTGCTTTCAAAAGTGAACATTTCTACTGGGCCTCCCTGGTGACGCAAGGATTTAAGTCTCAACAATATAAACCTATCCTCAGCCACTATAACATGAGTTTTATCCCCAGCCAGGGAGCTGACCCACATGGCACAGCAGACCTATCTCCTGTCTTGCCTGCTTGCTTCCCATCTTGCCTGCTTGCTTCCCCTCAGCAGTGCATTTCATTATATCTCCCTTTCCTCTCCTCACTCTGTCTCTGGTGAATCCTCTCACCCCTTCTTGCTTTTATGGCCTACTATACCCAGTTCTTGTATGCATAAATAAATAAACTTTAAAAAATGAACACTGCTGCTATTTTTTTTTTAATTTCAACACTTTTGCTATAGTCATTGTACAGTAGGCAGCCACTCTAGACCTTTCCAAATCTTCAACCAGACTTTTAATGGAAAGTTTCCAACATAAAATATGCAATAAATAGTTGTTAATAATGTACCTAGGACCTGACAAGTCACCAAGTAATATGTCTAATTTTGAAATGACACCTCATAATAATTGTATAATCTCTTTTCTCAACAAACTTCCTCCCCAAAGACCATTGGAAATAAATCCTTTAAAGTCTCTGACTCTCAATTTTATTTCCTATAAATGAAGCATTATTCTCTTAGAATGTTAAAATGTTTTATATTTTAAAATATTAGAATGTTACAAAATTCATTGTTTTTTTTTAGAAGGAAAGCAATGTTACACACAACAATTTCATTAACTTATATAGTCATTAACTCATTCATTCATCACTCATTTATTTCTAATTAAATTGCAATCCCCAAACTGTGACAACTTTCTTTTTCATTTTTTTTTCCAATTTGTTTGAATGTACCTCTCATTGGAATTTGCAATATGCTTGAATCTTGACTGACTAGGCTAACTTTTAATAAATGGACTACTCTAAAATTGTAAGCATGTATATACACCAAAGAGATGAGTTTGTTTGGGGAAGAGACTACTGTGCTTTACTAATAAAAAGAAACCCTCTTGTTATTTCCCTGACATAAATGAATGAATAAAAAATGCAATAAAATTATCTGTTTTTTAACTCACAAGAGTCTAAGTGATTTTACAGGAAGGAGCTGAGAAATTTTATGTTGTTTTGTATGTTAGAAAATATAAAAACAAGAATGGAGATTTGTACTCAAGTATGAAATAGAAAGACATTTGAAGATTTTTCTGAATGTGGTTGCAGAGTTCGTTCCTTACTTCCTACAAAGCGCCACCTCCTGAATCACTGGCCATAGACTATGTCTCTTAGTCTTGAGACAAGTCATTAACTTTCCTCAGTTACCTAAAATCTTGTCTGACTTCTAAGGTAAATGCCACTGAAACTGAAGAGAGCTGTTGATTTCAGTTGAAGTAGATTTACACAAACATGGAGAATTCTCATATCTACGCAAAACAATACAAAGTATGTTCGTGTTTCTTACAGATTCTTCTACCTACTCTCTTCTTATTTTCATACTTCCTCCCTGCATTATCTTTACTTTCTAAGGTGTATCACAACAAATGCAAAGGGTAGGGGAGGATCTATTTATGGGGTTCATTCAGGATATCCTTTACCTTGATGGGTTTGCCCTGAAATAGATCCAACAACTGAAGACTGGAGTTTTCCCATTTTTCCCCCCGACACCAACCAGAGCACAAAAATTTAGATACACTTCTGTTTACTGTATACATATATACACCAATATACAACAATTAAATATAAGAACTGAGCAAATATATAAATTTATACAAATGAGAGACTGAAATTCTGATTCTGTAGATATCACCTCAATTACATGTTGACTATATATAAAACAAATGGAATATGTGATTAATTTTCGCTTTTCAGATTGGATGGGATTTGGTAGAAGACTTATAGTAGTTACTAGTAACATACATTTTCTCTGTATATCTAAAATTTATTATGAAAGTACCTCATCACACCAATTATAATAAACCTTATATAAAAGGAAAATGTACAAGGACAGAAAATAGATTGGTGGGTGCCTGGGGCTGTACTAGGTACAGGGGTTAAGTATAAATAGGAATGAGGAAGTTTACTGGTGATAAAAATATTCAGAATAATAATGGTGGCACAATTTGGCAAAATTACAAAAACAATTAAATTGTACTCTAAAATAAAATGCTAAATATATAAATTACATACAATTATATTTAGATAAATCTAAACATAAATAAATATAAAAAATATTTTGAGAAATACTTGAATGAAATAGGTATCCATTATTTTTAGTTTCTCTAATTCATAGTCACATATTATCTTACTTCTGTGTCTATAATAATGGTCTCTACATCGCAGGCATTTATTAAATATTTTTGAACAAAGAAGAGAAGTAGGCAGAGATGTAGGAGAAAGAAATGAGAGAGTAAAATGAGAGTGATAAATGACCAATATCTGCCATATATTTGTATTAGACAGACCCTCACTCTCAAACACACATATACAAAATGCCTTTCACACATACGATTTTGCTTTTAAAAAAGGGCATTATATTTCACAATTCATATAGAATTTTTCTTTTAAATTTCAGAATATGTCATAGCAGTATGCACAATTCTAACATATCTTTTTAGGGCCTCTCAAGATTTGTATATCATTCACCTTTATTACATTTGCTAGGACTACCAAAATAATATTGTATATATAGGCATTTCATAATTAGTTTTCAGTCCACAAGGTCCATATATGTGTAGTTTCCAAATACAAGTAAAAATTCCAACTTTTACTGAAATTTTCAAAAAATTTCTCTTCGAGAATTAAAATATTCTGCCCATTAAACATCTCTATTTTAACATACAGAATAGAATGTAGATGATTTTATTTTCAATCTAAATCTAAAAACTGAAAACCCTACGGAGATGTCATTATCTACTTCAAAAGTAAATTATTACATGATAACATGGATAATAAATTAGGTTGGAAGACCTGACATGTCTACACTGAATGTTGAATGAAACGGTCATAAAATGCATGGGGACAGATTTTTGTTGATGAACTGCATTTAGTAACAATAAATAATTACTGTGATGGTGTCCATGATAATTAATTTCCCATTACTGATAATTTTCATTATAATGCAAAAGCCAATTTATTCAGTTTTCTAAACTTATGAAATTTGAGTAGTAACATCTTGATTTACAATTTTACTTGCTGCAACACCTATTTTTGGCTGATTGTGTCCTTAATCCTTAGATTCTTGAGTCCTAAGTCTTCAGTCGTTTGTATTTAAAAGCTTTTAATGAGCACTTGTCCCCTGATACTTTAAAACACCCTGCCTTATAGTTATAAAAAAAAAAATAACAAAGCACAGATTCTAAATGGAAGATTTTATGTTATTTATCTTTTTTTACTCCAGAGCCCATGACACAAAGGAAATGACTTTTCCATGGGATATTATAAAGCTATCAGATGAGTTTCTCCCTCGATTCAGATTTCTGCAGTTCACACCTAGATTCATATGGAGAATTCTACTTAATGTCTTGTTCTGATTCCTCAGGTGAACTGAAGCAGAACACCAAAGACTGGAAGACATTTTCCCTGTGAACAGCCAATCATGCCCTCCTGACTTTTGGCTGATTCTTTGATTTTTCAGACAAATATTTCATTTCAGCACTGCTATGTATTCCATAAATTTCACCTAGCCACATTCTGATTTTTCCTCTGCTGTCCTGAAGGGCAATGCAGAACACCTTTCAAAATTACACTGTGGAATGCCAGAAGCACTATAATTTCACAGGCAAATTTGCCTTCTCCTATAACTCTGAAAATCAGTTGTGCTTCTTAGGAAACTTCCTAAGCAGAGCTAGCCAGGTACCACAAAGTTGTTTATTTTACTAGTTATTAAAAATGCTTAAGTCACCAAATATTATTGCAGACAGATTATTATAGACAGATGTGTCTGCTTTCAAAAATAAGCCAATCAATTCACTCACATCTGTTGCATTTTATACTGGAGCAAGATTTTGGTGCACACGAATGTATGTGTGTATATATGTGTTTATGTTTAGGTTCAATAAAAATGTTTATGTATCTTACTGCAATGAATGCAATCTTTGATTAATCTTCAAAACTCACTGTCTACTGAAACTTTTTTGAATTACTAAAGAGAGGTTAGAACAAAATCTCATTCTATGAGGCCCCCCCTGGTGGTACATGGGGCAAGTTGTAGCACTATGAAGCTATTCACAGTCACTGCAGCATGAGTTCAATCCCTAGCCAGGCTGCTGACAAGCTGACCCACATAGTGCAGCAGACCTCTCCTGTCTCACCCGCAGCAGTGTGTTTCAGTAGATCTGTCTGTTCTGCTCTCCACTCTGTCTCTGGTGAATCCTCTCACTACCCCACCCACCTGACCCAACACCTCTGGCCTATTCTCCAGCTCTTGTATGTATAAAAAATAATTATATCTATTTTAAAAATTCTTATTATATGGATATCACTCCTTAGGAATACTCCTTAGGCTACATTTTTAAAGGTTTCATTTTGATTGTTAAACATGATCTGTTGGAAATAACTTCTGTAAGCACTGTGGGAGGTATACTGAAGCTAAGAACTCATGAGCTGGTATTTGTTAGGAAAGAATACTGTGAATTTCCACTTTGCATGAGGGAGGGGTAGTAGAGGTATGAGTGCTACTTATTAGCCATCACTTGTAGGGAAAAAAAAGACACATGGAATCAAGGTAGTGAATTAACTTGATTCGTACCCATAGGTCAAGGGATTTACCTCTCTTTCTTTATATGTAAAATAAAGACAGTGGATGAAATGATGGCTTAATCTTTCTTGCTTCTTAATCCTCTAACCTGCAGCATTTGGAATAATATATTTATCAAGAGTGACTACTATAACACAGCTCTTCTTCATTTTATCATTTCATGCATAGTTCAAATATCTGTTGCTACGTGATTGAAAATAGTAATTTCTTTGTATTTATTTATTGAAATGTAGCTATTAGATGCAAAGAACCAACAACAGTTATGAAACACATCCAGCTCCATCTTTGGCTCACGCCCTCTAATTCTAGGCCAGCTGTAGATGTGTGCACACAATGCTATCATTTGATTCAGCTTTCCAAAACCACAAGTCTTTTGAATTTTTTTAAAAATGAGAAATGAATGTGTGTTTGCGTACAAGAGCATTTGTGTGCAAGAGCATATTCCAGTAAGTGCTAGAAATAAGTTGTTAAACTATTTTTTTTTTAAATTTCTGGTATCATGATATCACAGGGTCCATTTCCATAGAGACAGGGATGTCTCTGTCAGATTTGGAACTAAATTTGTTGTCTTAAATTTTTCCTAAAATCATTAATAGATAATCAGCAACTTGTTCTAATCACAGTCAAGCATGACTAGTTTGAATTTGCATTTGCAGCTTTTGAATAAAGATGTCATTGACGGGGTCCCAGAAATCCATCAAACCCCTTCTCCTATTTTCCTAAAGAATTATTAAATGGCTACAAATTATTCTAGTGTGCATTGCCCTTTAATATCTCATGTTACTTCATAATCATACTTAAAGTTCTCTCTTCTACTCAGAGATACCCTGTTTTCCACAGTGACATAAGAAAAATGTGACATGTTCAGAAATAAGTTCAAGATAGGTCTATTATAAAAAGCAAACTTAGCACTAATATGTTTTTGCCCAGTTGAGACTCACAGACACTAAAATATCTAATTCAAAACCACAAAGTCCATAAAGTGTAGATGTAGTTTTGTTTTAACATTAGGATTCTTACAAGCTTTATTAAAACACCTAATTGATAATGCAACATGGTTTAGCTCATTTTATTTTTAATTTTGAAATTATCATATTAAAATAACCACAATTAAATTTGCTTAGAATTTAATTTTGTGGATATGAACAAGAAAATTTTGGTTTGTCAAAAGAATAGATTTATTCAGATTTTAGCCTAAATGATATAGCATGTTTTGTCTTGGCGAGATTAACATTCAATAACAATAAGAAAATCATATAGTTCTTGAAAACAAATTTTAATATTTAAAATCTTTTCATGTTCTATTTTAATATTCCATTTTATTTTATACTTTAAAGATTTGTTTTTATTTATTTATGCATAGAGGAATTAGAGTGTAGATCAGAGGTGTGTGGAGTGAGAGGATTCACTAGAGATGGAGCGGGGAGCAGAACGGGCAGATCCACTGAGATGTACTGCTCAGGGGAGTAGCCCGCAAGACAGGAGAGGTCTACTGCGGCCTGGCCTGGCCTGGGAGCCAACTCATGCTGTAGTAGCTAGGGATAGCACAATAGCTCTGAGACTTTAACCCCTGCACCTCTAGGGAGGCCCCTTAATATTTCATTTTAATAAGGAAAATTAGTTTGGTGGATTTTCTATGATATTTCACTACAGTGCCAGTAAGACTTGTTAATGTTACTGAGAAAGAGCTAAATCATTTGTTTGACCACTTTTCATTTTCTCTGTTGACTTGAAGTTTTTTTCCAATTCCATTTATTTTACACCCTGACAAATCAAATTCTGATACTATTCTCTGTTTAAAGACAACAACTCTCACAGCATCCTCCCATTCTATGACAAAATAAACTTTCCCAATCTTCCTTGACAAGCAAGGATGGTATGGCCTCATGATCTTGCTCATTATTGTGTAGCTCTCCTAGTTGCTCCAAATTTGAAATGAGATGTTTTTATTATTACCTAAGAAGAAGGATTTGCACTCTTCTGGGATTTCTAAGGCATTTCAGAGATCTGTATAACAGCAGTCATTCCTCTTTAAAAGACAAAAAAAGAGGACAGACAGCCAAGACATGAGCAAGGGATGAAAATCCAGACCCTAATCTGGATTGCCACAGTAACTTTTCTATCCTTCCTTAATTTCAATCTACTCTTTCCCTCCTCTAATAATAGATCCCTTGAAAAATTCTACCATGAGACTCCTCGAATTGTTATCAACCCAAGGGGAATACAAAAAGTCTCTCTCCTGGGGGTTAGAAAAACTATTGTGCATGCACAAAATACTATCTTTCCTGGGGTCCTTACCAGATGTTCTTTATCTCACTTTCGCACTAACCGGTAATGAAAATATATTTTCATGTTTTGTAAATTCTGGTTTCCATACATTGTCCACATTGTCTCAAAAAAAAAAAAAGTAAAGGTACATTAATATTATTTTGTCTATATTTTGAACACATAGGCAAAATATATTTCATTATTGTGTAGCTCTCCTCGTTGTTCCAAATTTAAAATGAGATTGTTTTTATTATTACCTAGGAAGATGGATCTGCACTCTTCTGGGATTTCTAAGGCATTTCAGAGATCTGTGTAATAGTAGTCACTCAAATAGAAAATAAAATGCAAACAGATGATAGGAAAATTAACTTATTAGTGTTTCTAATGTTTTACAGAGCATAGCATATCAGGGAGACCACATTTAGATTTTATTTTCATACTTTTCTGCACAATTTCCCCAGATCCCAAGAAAGCGATCTATGGGGTGAATAAGCAGATGGAGGAAAGACTGTGTTACAGAGCATGATGGGGAAAGTTTGACCACACAGCAGAATCAACCCTCCCTGGGACCTTCTCTTCTAAAATTTTTATTTTCACTTGAAGGACAGCAAATCTAAACAGTGACTTTAGTCTAGGACACCTTCAATGAGGATGCAGGAGACTCTATTTGCATCTTTATAGCTGCCCACTAGAAGTGTACATGAATATAAAGTTAAAGATGTTGAAGTCAAATTTTCTCCTGCGAAATCAGATATACATTTTGAACCAGTACCTTCACTGCTTGGCTAGGCAGACTTGAGATTGTAAAGACTGTATATTTACTGCTAGCTGATATCTGTATTACAGATTTTTTTTTTTTGTTTTTTTGTTGTTTGAAAGAAACCATTTTATAAGAGTATAGTGCACTTTAAACGTGCTTTCCTTTAACAAAATACAAATTGTGCACATTTTGATGTCCCCACAGAATAAGGATCCCTGATATATATCCTGTTTTAAAAATGAATTTGATTCATACTGGTGTGCATTAAATAACATGTGCCTTCAGCTGTACTCAGATAGTTTAAAATACCTCCAACATGGTTTGGTCTTCACTATGTACCTTAGAATGGCTGCTTCACCAAGAACTGTTGATCTCTAACAAGTGACTAACAGAGAACAGTGTGAATGTCACAAAGTCTCAGATATGAAGGCAATGACTAACTTTGCTACTGTTCCCCAGTTTGGGTAGGGAAATTCTGCCCCTTCCACACATTTCATTGTTCCAGTTAGTTTCTGTTTCCCCTCCCCTAGTTACTGGCAAATTATTTCTCTTTTACTCATGTTATTTGGGTTACCCACAGGCTATTTCAATGAGTATTTTTCCTTTAGTATCTTACTGCCCACAATTTACTGTCTCTGTCTTTAAGGTCTTAGCCAGGACAGCTTGGAATAAGAACTTTAAGCATTTGCATTCATATGGGTTACTTAGCTTTCTAGACCACTTTGAGGGAGAAGCATTTCAAACAACTAGGTCATACTTGATTAGGAATTAGTGATTTTCATGGAGAAAATGATATGAATAGTCCCAGGATGTTAGTAGAAAAAGATAATTCACATATTTTGCTACTGCCAAAACTCAGTCTATATAAGTGTCATTATATATGAGAATAATTTTAAACGTCTTCTAAATGTTTTAAGAAATAAGTTACTAGAACATATAGAAGGCAGATCTTTCTAAAAATGCTAAGGTAGAACACAAGTATAGAAATTATATTCTATAGGAAACAATGTGATTTTAGAAAATGTTTTTATTCTTATTATAAAAATTAAAAAAAAAACAGTACTTTTTGAAAAACTATATAGGCTGCTGAGAGTGACTGCAAAGAAAACTAACAAAGGAAAGAAAACTCACCATTATGCGTATGATAAAAATAGCAAGAAAATATAAGTAAATACTGACCCCACCCCACTACCAAATATAAAACAGAACAAAATACTCAAAGAAAATGATCTGAAGGATCCAGAAATGAACTAAAGAAACAAGTTAAGAAGTACTATGAATTGAAAATTTCTAGAAATTTAAGTAAAAACAATGCTAAAGTTGTTCCAAATCTTCACCTATTAGCTCATTTGTTAAGGTGGTAGTTTGGTCAAGGTAAGTTTGACTGGGATATTAAATACCTGCTGCCATAGGGTACAGATTTAGCTAGTGAGAGACAGAAATACTTGTAGAAATAATGACCTCAAGTTTCCCAAACTTGATGAAAAATATTCATCTAAGGAACAAAGCTCAACAAATCTCAGGAAAGATAAATACCCATTTAGACACATATATCATAACCAGAATGTCAGGTTTAAATAAAAGAAAATCCCAAAATTAATGAGAGATTTTGTACAAATCATTTGTGCAAAAATTAACAGCATGATTAGCAACTGATTTTTCAAGAAACACTGGGTGGCTAAGAGGCAGCAGAATGATGTTCAACCACTCAATGAAAAAAAATTATCAGTAAAATATTTTCTATTGATAAAAACTATCTTTCAAAATCAACAGTCAAACTAAGACTTTCTCAGGAAAAAAAAAAGGTGGGGGGGTGGAATTCACTTATTCTACCAGTAATGTTAAAGTAATCCACTAGGTTAAAAGATAATAAACTTAAATTTATGGGGAAAATATGCAGAGTAGAAAAACTTTTAAATGTTCAGGCAGTAAAGTTTCCACTAATATGTATTTTCTTTATTCTCTTGATTTAAAAACATTGAGTATGTATAGAACAATAACAATATAATATTAGCATGTTTTATTTTTACGTGAGTGTAAACCATATGAAAAACATGACACAAAGGATAGGAAAAATTAGCTTATACTGGAGCAGAGATTCTATTCTTTATAGGATTTTTAAAACAGTAGTGACATGAAATAGAAAATGATAATATATTTTGTAGTTACTATAGCAACCAATAGGAGAAAAATTCAAAAAGTAATTTGATAACTTCACTAATTTAAAAAATTTTGCAATGTAAGTTATAAATGAAAATATAGAAATAACAATGTGTGACTGAACTAGACATTCCAATCAAGTTGTAGATATCTGAGACTAAATGAAAAACAAGATTCAACTATATACTGGCCATATAATAACTTACAAATATAATATATTACAAACATACAAATACATATATTTGTAACTACAAAATATATAGGGATTCTGAAAAGGCACTCATAGAAATTAACATAGAAACAAATATAGAAAAAATAATGCAACATGTATACAATAACCATAAAAGAGCATGGATTTCTACTCTAACTCAAATCTATTTTAAGCCTGTCTAATGAATTTTTAATTTCAGTAAAAGTATTTTTCAACTTCAGAATTTTCACCGTCTTCTATTTTTCATTAGTACATTCTGTTTGTTGTCATGTATTTATTTAATTTTAGAAACATGACTTAGTTTTTACACTTGATCTTAGCTAAAAGGCCGAGAAGTGATCATGACTTAGTTTTTAAAACAATTTTTTTTCTAAAATGTTCCCCTGCTAAATCATATTTTAACACTAGCTCACTATGTGGATTTAAAATTTAAACTTTAGTTTTCATCTCAGAAAAAATGGAGACAAACATTTTCCTTTAGAGTTATCATAAGAATTAAACGACTTAATGAATGTAAAGTCTTGGCATATAAAAATATTCTCAAGAAAATCATTAGCTATTATTACTTCTCACTATTACATACTTACCACAGATATTTTTGATTGACATTGAATGATATTCCTTATTGCTCTCAAGAGTTTTTAAATTGTCAACTGAAATTTTAACATGGATGAAATAAAAGCTAGTCCTCTTTCATCGCACCTAAATTTCAGCATATATAAATTTGCCCTGCTCTACAACTGAAAGAGGCACATTAACAAAATTGCTGCTCAAAAATCTTTTATATAAAGCATTCAAGAAAGAAATTACTGAGTGGGAAGCATGTTATTATTTCTACTAAGAAAGCCACTTGAATTTTATCAAACTGAAATTTTGTTTCCCAGTGTCAGCTTTAAAATGTAGACGAGGGATTTTCATTCATTGGCAATATAACCCAATTAAGATATAACACTAATAATTAAAAAATGTTGTCATGATTTGAAAACTCCCTTGCCTGAATTGCAAAGAACTGCCTGAAATGTGTCATTTCATTTCTACTATATAATACAGTGAAAAGTGAAAGCTTTTAAACTTTCTGTACTCGCCTGAAATAATAAGCATTCAAAAATGGGAGAAAGCTATGAGTTCACATAAAGAAACATTTTGGGAGAAGATAACAGGAATGTCCAGTTTGATCCAGCCTGGTATCTATTTTCAACAGACTTCAAAGAAAAGTGATAGCATAAAAGGTTGTGGAAATCTTCCTCAATGGTCACATAACATGTGTGAAACACACAGCAGGACCTATCCATTCCCAAGAGGATATTCCACATCCAATGGATTGTCACATTTTTAAATTCTACCACACTAAACAAAATATAGCAGGCTATAAGAAAAAGAAAGGAAAAAATAAAATTAAGAGTCATTTTGTTCTTCATTTCTTATATTATCAGTATCAAAATTATTATAGTATCACTTCTTTTCTATATAAAATATATAAAGGAGGTTATTTTAGAGTGCATTTCATGTTTACTTTGTCTTTTCTGGTGTTATAGATATACCACTTTGAAAGTATAAATATAATACTTTTGGTACAATATTTGTGGCACAAAGAAATTGCTCTGGTAGGGAGAGGAAAGAATGAAAAGAAGGAAAAGAGAGGATATTTAGGACAAACTATTTTGTGTAAAAGATAGTTTCCATATGGCACGTTATATATGATAACAGTATATGCATGGCATTATGTGCATGTATGTGCAAACACATGTATCCATGCATGCATGCATGTGTAAAACCCACAGTTCATACATCATGAGTGAAACCTGAAGTAACACTGGACTGAACAATAACGATGTGTTAATGTGGGTTTTGATTTGTAGTTACAACTCATCAATTCATAATTAACAAATTAAAAAAAAGCTTCTCTCTGTCTATATATAACATTTATATGATATAATATATATGAGGTGACGTGTGTGTGTGTGTGTGTACTGAGAGGACATCGGTTTACAACAATATATACGATTCAAGACAATAGATTCACACCTCCCCAGGTGTATGTCACCATACCAAACATACCACCAAAACAGCCATAATCCTTCAGCATAAACCACTGGCTCCCTTACCCTTTGTTCCTATTCCTATCCTCCCTCCCCATTTAGTAGCTTCAATTTTGCAACCATATTTCTAAAATTTGTTTTGGTTTAGCTTTGTCAGTCCCATTGTTTTATTTCTTTATCTTCCACATTTGAGTGAAATCATCCGATATTTATCTATTACCTTCTGACCTATTTCACATAGCATAATCCTCTGGAGTTCCAGCTACACTGGCAGAAATTGCAAAAGGACATCTTTTCTTAAAGTTGAATAGTGTTACATTGTGTATATACACCACATCTTCTAGCCCTGTTCATAACTTACTGTAGTTTCTTAGATGCTCAGGAACTTATTTCCCCATTAGTAAAATGATGGTAACTAAATAATGAGGTAATGCTTAACAGTTCAAAAAAGTGCTAAATATGACATCCATCAGCAGCAGCATCATTATTATCATTTACTATGTTAGATGATGATTTTCTAGCTGTTATTTGAATTGTCTTATTTTCTTCTTGGTTATCAAGACTCCTCAACAAAAGTTTTTACCACTCCTGTTTTCTCAAACAGTATTTAATAAAATTCAAACAATAAATATTTGAAGACAGTTCGTATACGCATGTGTATTTATATTATTTACATCAAAATACTCATGAGATTTGCACACTATAATTATATATTTGCTTCCAAAATAGCATTTTTGTGCTAGAGCCAGGGTTAAATTTGCTCTTCAGTAAGAAAAAAACCTTAAGTAGAAAACATCTAGAGGAAGCAATCCACATAGTATTATTAAAGAATTTAGAGGAAAATCAATTTTAATATTAAAGCTCATATTTGCTAACACATGCCAGTTTTTTTTTCAGATTTTTGTATTATTTCACAATGACAAATATTAAATTGTAACAGTATTTGTGTTTTGTTTTGTGTATGTCTAGGAAGTTCCCTAATAATCATAAATTTCCATGCATGTATCAGTAAAAGAATTGTAATATTACAATTTATAATATTGGAATGATGGATAATATTATAATTTTCATGATTCTTTTAAAATGCTATTTCTGTTATGAATTCTCCTTTCCCCCTTTTTTAATGACATTACACCTCATGTTTCAATTAGTCTTTTCAGTAATATAGATTCAAAGTTCTTTTCTTAACTCAAAGTTTATTTTAAAAGAAGTATATAAGGATATTTTAGAAGAGTCTAGAGTGCTAAATATGATATTTTTAGTATATGTGCTGCCGAAGCGAGCACTAAATATGATATTTTATATGAGATATTCTTCTAATCTTATTTTTAGCTTTATGTATTTATAAACTGTTTTATACAGAACATTTGGAAAACTGATTAAGTATGGCTAATGTAAAGAGATAAAAAGCATGAAACTTCTATTAGGATGATTATTAGTTCATTTTAAATATTCATTTTAAATATTCATTATTAGTTCATTTTAAATATTTCTTTAGAGAAAATAGAAAATATTTTCAGTTAAATTTTATAATTTCAGTTTCTTTAGCTTCATTTTTCTGAAGAATGGAGATGTAAGTAAAAAAAATATACTTTGGTCTCATAATTCAGGCAAATGGGAAAAGAGATTATAACTTCATGCCTGTTTAAAATGTTTATTTCTATTTGAGCTAGACCACTATTTTTATAAACTCTCTCCTTAACTAAACAAATTTATCTGAGAACTTCCATTTCAGTTCAATTTGCAGTGCCAGGAAAATACACTACAATGAAGCCTCAAAGAGATATAAGAAAAAAGCTTCAAAGTGAGTCTAAGATCATCACAGTTACTACCTAGAGCATTTTCTAGTGTGTGGTGGGAAGACTTGGTGGGAGAACCAAGGGCAAGCTTGGAACTCTCCGAAAATGAGAGAATAAGCTGGAAGTTTGAATAACCATGATTTCCACTAGATTCTGTTTGTAAATTAATACAAGTGGGGTGAGATGAGCAGAGAGAACTCTGGACATCCTCTGAGGGATTGCCTTACTTTCTCAGATGAATACTGATCATCACTCACATGAGAAAAAACTACCTACAAAATTCACACAGCACCAGAAATAATCCCTGCATCTACCAACCAAAGAAGGTAACGTTTTCATTACTAGGGCATCAAAATAGAACACCAAAAAGTAGGGGGAGATTAATTGGTCCTATTCTAGATTTTTTTTAAGAAAGTATAAAAGCAGGGCCTCCCTGGTGGTGCTGCGCATTGGGCGCCACACTGTGAAGTATCCACCGCACAGCAGCACAAGTTCGATCCCCAGTCAGGGGTGGGGACCCACATGGTGCAGCAGACCTCTCCTGTCTTGCCCACTGCTCCCCTCAGCAGTGTTTTTCACTCGATCTGCCTGTTCTGCTCCTCGCTCTGTCTCTGGTGAATCCTCTCACCCCCTGCACCTCTGGCCTGTAACCCAGCTCTTGAAGCATAAATAAATCTTTTAAAAAAGAAAGTATAAAAGCAAGCCTTGAAAGAACCTTTTCAACTAAATTATGGAAGAGAAAATAGATTCAGATTAGAAAATCTTGCCAAACGAAATAAACCCCAAAGTGGCACAGATGACAGAATTAGTAATAAGGACTTTGAGAAAATTATTATAACTACTTTTATATAACACAAAACCATGACTAACAGCATTATGTAACTGGTCTTAACACTCCAATTAAAAGATAGGGATTATCAGGTATCAAATAAAAAGACCCAGCTATATGTAACCTAAACCCACTTCCAATGAGGCATGAATCATTTAAATTTAAAATAATGGAAAAGAAATATTTTCAAACTAATCAAAGAAAGCTGGAACAGGTGTAAAATTATCAGATAAACCCAATAAAGAGGTGTTCATAGAGCAATTTGTAAAGTGAGAAGTGGTTCCCCACACATTCAACAAGTAATTTTTAGGGCATCAGCTGGCTCTCCTACAATTCAAATCATTTCTGACACTATCAACCCAGAGATTGCATCAGAGTCCACAGGTAAAGGTCAGAGATCAGCCCTCAACTTGCCGGTTTCCTACTCCCTCAATTCAGACATGAATCAAGTCCAGTTTGTTACCTGTATTGTTGACCAACTAGCTGTAAATAAAGGGTTACTATAATCCCTCTTTCCTTGGATTAAATTTGCTAGAGCAATCCATAGTACGCAGGACATATTTTCATTCCTATGTTACATAGTAGAACGTGACTGAGATACAAGCCAAGGAAGCTCTGGGCCCATTCCCAGATGAGCTTCCTTGGCTTGTTATTATTGACCACTCCTCTGGAAGTCCTCCCAGTCCTGTCCTTTAATTTTTTATGTAGGCTTCACTTTCTAGGAATGATGATTAAAACATTGACCATTGGTAATTGAATTCAATCCCTAACCCCTCTTCCTTCTCTGATAGTCAAGGGTAGGGTCTGAAAGTTCCCACTCTCTAGTCAAGTGACTGATGGCTTCACCTGGAACTGGCTCTCATAGTTACCTGCCTTCCCCAGGTAATGTCACTCTCAAAACTAAGAAAATTTCAAGAACTTCAGGATTTGTAAACTGCAAACCCTGGAAGAAGCCCAAGTGTAGAGGGCTCATCTGAATGGTCAAATACATATATTTATTTTATAAATTACAACTCTTAGTCAATATGCAAGCAGGAATACAAATGTTTTAGATATTACTAGAATTTTAAGGAAAATACTCAAGTATTTCATTCTTGGAATAATTTATAAAGCACATAAATATAAATTCATTGAATATATAGATTTGAACATTACCAGCTATCCTGATCTAATTGGTATTTAAAGCACATTCCACCCAACACCAGAAAAATATACAAGCATTTCATTGATACACAGAATATTAAGCCTAAACTGAATTCATGTGGGCTCTAAACAAGCCTCAATAAGTTAAAAATAATTCAAACTATACTCTCTGGAAACAGTGGAATTAAGACTACCTGGAAAAAAAAAAAAAAAAAAAAAAACAAAGCTATATGTAAACAGGGTAATANTACTCTCTGGAAACAGTGGAATTAAGACTACCTGGAAAAAAAAAAAAAAAAAAAAAAACAAAGCTATATGGAAACAGGGTAATATACCCAAATGAACTATGTATTAAAAAAGAATCCAAATGAAAATTAGAAAGTATTTTGAATGTATATGGAAATGTATAGGGCTTCCTTAATGCAGCACTAAAATAAAAATTTATATTACTTAGCAGCTATAATAGAAAAGAAGAAGACCTCAAGTTAACTATCTTATTTTCTACTTTAATGAGCTAGAGAACAAAGAGCAAATTAAACCTGAAGAAAGAATATAATATATTCAGAGAAGAATGTACAACATAACAGATTCAGGATGAAACTTGGAAATGAAAGGGTATTCTCATTATCTAAATGGTGAACATAATATAAGGGGTTTTTACATAGGTCAAATTTAACTGTACGTATAACACATGAGTACTCTATGATATGTCAATTGAACAATTTATTTCAAAATTCCTTTTCTTTGATTTTCAGTATCTTTTTTCTAACCATACTTTCATCTGAAGTTTCTATGAGAGAATTTTGAAAATCATTGATGTAACTAATTTTCAAATGCTATTCTGTAAGTTGAATGTTTTGTATGTAAGGAGATATATCTCTGTAGGTGTCTCAATTATACACACAGTAAATGTCCTTTGTGTGTGTGTTTCTATTTCCATTTTGTTGTTGTTATCAATACTTTTGTTTCTATAACTTCCCCCCTGATTGTCCAAAGAGCAGAAAACAGACCCACATGGAAGTAATCTGTGTCTATAACAGATTTATCGGTATTCATTTATCATTACATTACAACTATGTGCTGGCAGCATAAGACAAATGGAGCTGTTCACTCTTTTTCTTCCTGTACTTGCTTGTCAGCCGCTCAGAGCAGAAGGAATAGTGGTGGCAAAATTAAGTGGTGGAAACTCAATAGAGAAAGACTTTCCAGGTGAAGTTCAAGTTGCAATAACTTCATCATCAGGGAATTCTCTCCATATTCTGTTCTGTTGAAACTTTGAATCCAAGTCAAATAGCTAACTATAAATCTAGACAGCAAAACACAGAGCTAAGTGAACTTTGAATGCAAGTACCTCAATTGAATTTAAATTCTTTTCTCCCCTCCCCCCGAAGAGACTTTTATATGCACAGTCTAGATTTTTTTTTTCTGTACAGGAAGCTTAATTGCCTAGCAATCTACTGAGTGCTCATTAAGGAAAGATTATAACAAGATGCCCACAATGTATATTAGAAATGCTGAATGTCTAGGTAAATGAAGGCTTTCTGTAAAATGATTCAAATGAGCAGAGTCTAGTTATTTCCAGTTGAAGACATTTAATGAATTTGTCAGTGTCTAATTTTATGCCAAAAAATAGAAATGGAAGAGCTTTAAATTCCTCTCAAGTCATAGCACTTAATCAGTTCATCATTAATTTTCATTTAAATAAAGAAAAAGGGGTGCAGTGGGTTAAGCAACACACTATAAAGCAAACCACAGCCACTACAGCAAGAGTTAGATCCATGCCGCCAGCCAGTGGGGTGACCCACATAGCACAGCAAAGCTCTCCTGCCTCACCGGCTGCTCCCCTCAGTGGTGTGTTTCAGTGGATCTGCCTGTTCTGTTCTCCACTCTGTCTCTAGTGAATCCTCTCACCTCTCCCCCCCACACACCTCTAGCCTGTACCCCAGTCCTTGTATGTGTAAATAAATGGGAGAGAGGGAGGGAGGAAGGGAGGGAGGGAGG
>JAGFMF010011862.1:1058277-1090115 GCA_019455555.1 Galemys pyrenaicus
AGGGAGGGAGGGAGGGAGGGAGGGAGGGAGGGAGGGAGGGCCTTTATATCATACTCTAAGTTTTCATTTTACCTATAATTGCCAAGGAACTTATTGTTCTTCATAAACCCCAATAAAGATGACAAATTTAGGGAAATATTTTGAGAGTAAAGGGGAGTGGGAGGACGAGGGGTAGGGGAGAAAACAAAGAACAGGAGATTATAATGGACAGTGGAAGAAGACTGCTTGTTTAGGTGGTGGGAAATTTATGGTGCCCACATCTGGAGGAGAAATCATTTACTATGAATACACAAACAAGGAAGTAAATGAATGATATATCTTTAAAAATAAGTTTCCTATAAGATCATAAAAACTAAAATTTTGAAAGGAAGCTTGAGAATAAAAAACATAAATGTCTGTTTCCCTTCTCTCTTTTCTATTTTTATTTATGAGATAGGCTTAAACTGATATTTTCCTGGTAATATTTAAATCTAGGGCATCTTGTTACCATTGAAACCAACTCTGTCATCACTGATACTAGTAATATATCTATGAAATTATTTCTTAGCAATCATAGAAAGATTTTTGTTTTCTTTCTATAGAATTTAATGGCTAATCTATTTGGGTTGAAAGGTCATTTTTTGTTAATTCCACTGTTTTTCTCTAAAAAGTTTGGGTGAAAATTGACTACCTCTGATTCTTTATATGAACCTTTTTTTCCCCCTTAACCACTAGTTTCTATCTGAAAGAAGTTTCTGTTTTTCGAGAGAAATTTTTCAGGAAGTAAATAGTCTTAAGAGCATTTCACTTTGAAGTGTTTCCTAAAAAGAACTCGGTAAGTGATGGTCTTTTGGGGAACCTCTAACTGAAAATCATTTATATCATATTAGAGTTTTCTTAGCCAATATTATCAATATTTTTGAAGTTTTATTATCAGCTATGTCTGGGAATCTCAGAAAAAATATTAAAATCATAATAAATCAAAATCAGCTCACATGCATGCCATTGCTATAAAATATATCAAATACTACTACTTTAAAAAAGGAAAATATTTTCCAATTGAAATTGTGATCAATAAGAGCAAAAGAATATGTTAAAGTCTATAAAATCCAGGACAAAATGAGATCAGAACAAAATAACTAATAGGATGAGAAATTTTATCACTTAAACATTTCAAAATATATTTTTAAGCTTGTTAAGCTATATGTTTATCTAAAATTCATTCATTGTATTATCTTAAGAAAAATTAAAAGAATATTTCAAGGATGGCCATTTATAAGCTGAATTAGCAATGAATAGAATGTCTGTTTATTGTATCACAGTAGTAGGAGCTTAAACTTGAACATTAAAGTTATAATTTACTGAGTACTCATTACATAGCAACTGAATTGAGTTCCTTACATTATGTCTTGCTTTGAATCCTCATAATAGTACTGAAATCTGGTAGTAATATGACTAGCTAAAATTATAAGGCAAAGAAAATGATGGTTGTACTAAAACAAGATTGGTATAATCTGACCAAACTGCTTAACCTCTGAATTTATTTTTTGGATAAAATAGACGTTTTAATACCTGTGGTAGTAAACTTGTGCAATTATTCTAACAGAATTCATTCTATTACAATGTCAGGAAGGGAAATGGGGTTATTATAAGGAATAAAGAATTCTGGAAAGGCTTAACTTTAAAAGCTCATAAGTCCAGTGGAACCCACTTAAGTAGACTTGCATGACTGACCACACCCATTGGTGCAATATGCATGTTCATCAATTACTCATTTACAAAAATCAATGTGTGTCATCCATGAATTCACCTGTTAAATAAATATAAGGACTGTGATTATACCAGTTACATGACAAATTGAACAACATTTTTACTTCTTTAATGTTTACTTCATTACTTTCTATTCTACTTAGGATATTATGAGTCACAAATTCAAGAAAATGCAAGAGTATGAAAAAGATCTCAATCAGCAAATAATTGCACACGTCCACTACCACAGGTATTAAAATGTCTATTTTTATACAAAAAATAAATTCAGAGGTTAAGCAGTTTGGTCAGATTATACCAATCTTATTTTAGTGCAACGATCATTTTCTTTGCCTTATAATTTTAGCTAGTCATATTACTACCTGTTTAAGAATTCTGAAAAAATAAATTATTAAATGTCTTATGTCAACTTTAAAAGGAAAAAAATAAAAAAGAATTTTCTATTCTTAAAAAAAAAAAAAAAATAGGGTCTCCCTGGTGGCACAGTGGGTTAAGCAATGTACTATAAAGCAAACCGCAGCCACTGCAGCACGAGTTCGATCCCTGCCGCCGGCCAGGGAGGGGACCACATGGCACAACAGACCTCTCCTGCCTTGCCCGCTGCTCCCCTCAGCAGTGTGTTTCGGTCGGTTTGCCAGTTCTGTTCCCCACTCTGTCTCTGGTGTATCCTCTCATCGCCCTGGACTCTGGCCTGTACCCCAGCTCTTATATGTATAAATAAATAAATCTTAAAAATAAACAAACAAATAAATAAAATAGTATTTGATATGAGAATTTGATTAATATTTTAAAAATACAAGTAACTGGAGGGATTGCACTGTGAATAAGAAATATTTTAGAAAATAATACAATATGATATAAAGATTAAGTGCAAGGATTTAGGACTCTATTCTTAATTCATCTTGTCTTGATTTATTATATTAACTTGTTCAAATTACCAAGGGTTTGACACCTAGTTTCTACATCTATGAAAAGGGTACTTAAAACAGTAATAATTATTTTTGAAATTTAAAAGACCAGTTAGGGCCCTCCATCGTAATGCAAGGGGTTAAGACATATCACTATGAAGCTATTTACAGCCACTATAGCACAAGTTCGAGCCCCAGCCAGGGTGACCCACATGGCGCAGCAGACCTCTTCTGTCTCACCTGCTGCTTCTCTCAGCAGTGTATTTTAGTAGATATGCCTGCTCTGTTCCCTACTCTCTCTCTGGTGAGTCCTCTCACCCTCTGCACCTCTGGTCTATACCGCAGTTTTTGTATGCATAAAAAAAATCTTTAAAAATAAATAAATAAAACACCAGTCATACAACATTTCTAACAGTCTTTGACATGTGGTGTTAAGTAAATGTTACCTATTATGGGTATACAGCTAGACTCATCAATGTTTGGGGTTATTCAGAAGGAGCTAATTGTTTCAAGTGTAGATGATAAGAGGACGTTTTCTGAAGAGAATTTAAAATCATTACTAAAACCAGTTAAAAGTCAATCTACCTTTACACATGCTCTCGCCTCTGTTTTGAGAAGCTTACTCTCACTCTCAGTACTTCGTGTGTCTGTTTTATTTTTCAAGATAATTTGAAGTGTTCCCCTTCCTGTTAAACTTTGACTTCAGAGGGCAACTATAGTCCTTCCTTTCCATCTGCCATCGTAGAGCATTCTGTATCATAGATAATCTGCTTTGAGTTATTTAGCATATTGCCTTGAAATGATCCACTGTGTATCCTTACGTAAATGAGGCAGTGGTTCATTTAATTCCTGTCAATATATCTTTGTTCCTAGCACAGTCCCTATCATAGGTAATCACTGAACAAATATTAGTTGGAGAGATGAATGAAACAGTGAATAAATCCAGTCAATAAATTCATCATCTCAAGTTACAGCTATAGCATAGTTATAGCATTACTATAAGAATAGTAATGAGTTAATAGCATATTATAGTGGAAAATCTACCCTAAAGTCTATTTTTGATATCCTGGTCAGATGATCACAAGATCCACATTTAGTCTTTAGATTGGCTAATAAAGATAGAATTCTTCAACAAACTGTCAAAAGTTAAAGAGATAAAATGTATTTATGGCTTCGTAGCCTGTTCAAATGTTAGTTTGTAATAGGAATTGAACACTTTCTGAGAAGATGTACTATTTACTAACACCTACAAATAGTGAATCATGTTTTCACAGTGTCAGCCTCTGATATATAAACTAAACCATATTAGTTAAATGTCTGAAATAAGAAATAAGTGTTTAGCAGAGAAAATTTTCACCAGGAACATGATTCTAATTGAAACTAACCAAAATGACAAATATAATATTTTCACTACCGTGTGAGAACTCAAGGCTACTGAAGCTTGTGAAATATATTAAAGGATGAAATTAATCAAGTCTATTATCTGCCCTATTGCCACTGCTCACAACAAAATCCCGCCTACCTTGAGAAACGCACCATAGTTGTAATTTTAACTAACACTTTTTCCAAGAGAAGACACAACAAGCAATTTTTGATATAAGAAATTTGTGACCAATAATTGGTAAAACATTTTAGATAAAAATAGAAAATACTATTTGCTAAGTATGAACAAGTTATACTTAAATACCTATACTTCACTTGTCATATCATCCACTGTGTTTGTGTGCACGTGAACAGACATGATTGTACACTGGTTTCAATAATATATATTCTTTTTTTTTTTTAAAGATTTATTTTTATTTATGCATACAAGCACTGGGGTACAGGCCAGAGGTGTGGGGTGGGGGTGAGAGTATTCACCACAGAGAACGGGGAGCAGAACAGGCAGATCAACAGAAGCACACTGCTGAGGTGAGCAGCGGGCACAACAGGGGAGGTCTGCTGCACCATGTGGGTGTCTCCCCGCCCCCAGGCCGGCAGCAGGGATCGAACTAGCGCTGCAGTGGCTGTGATTTGCTTCGTAGTGTGTTGCTTAACCCACTGCGCCACCAGGGGAGGCCCCTCAATAATATATATTCTTACCATCTATTTCTACTCTACCATTATTTTTGAGTGGATTTTTCCTTGCTAGAGGCAGATTATTTTCATTAAATGGAGCATGGAAACCTAAAAGAGCTGCTTAAGTCAATTATATATTCTATTTTTGATTGTTTTCCTAATAGTATGTCCTGGTTGTCTTCTGAGACTCTCAAGAAGCTTCAAAAATAATTTAAAAATATAGTTGCTATATCAAACCTTTCTTCTTCATTTGTTCACATACTTGGTTTCTTCAAGTTTTTATTATAACATACTTGTTATCCTTAAGAAAAGATAAATTTCAGTGTGTGGCAAGTTTTCTTATTTCTGCCTCTAACTCTTTCAGCACAAATTGGACTTTACATATGAACCCCATGTTTAATTAACAAATTCAAATATTTTAATGCCAATACATACTGCTCAGTTTTTACTATCTGAGAAATCTAAAGAAGGGTCTCAATTTTTTTCTTGTCTGAAAAATACTCAAATCATAGCTGGCAACTTTTTTTGAAAACTTCTCCAGTATTTAATGATAGTTTGTTCAGAAAGTGGACAAAAAGTGACAGAAGTAACACACAGCTATTACCAATCCCTCAGAAAAAAAAAAAAAAAAAGAACTGCCTCAATATTCTCAATATTTGCTCCTCAAGAAATGAATACACAAACTTAGTGAGATGGATGAAACATTTAGTAAATGAACACAACAATATTTCTACCTATACAGAGAGGAATAAAAACAATAAATAAGTGGAGGAGGCCTAGTAAATCCTAGGTGGTGGGTGTGATGTGATAACATAATTCTGAAGAGGTGCGATCCTATGCCCCAGAATCATATAGTGTTGTAAACTAAAAGTTCTCACAGTAAAAGACATCATGAATATTAAGTGTTTTTGTATAACATAAAAATAAATAACAAATAAAAATCTGTCTTCCCAAGGGTAATTAAAAATTTGTAGATTAATTATGCTTCTTCTCCTTTGGAAAATTTCAACTCGAATCACGGTCTTACATTGGTGAATATATCTTCTGCCCTTACCTGTAGTCAAGTCACTGACTTTTAAATCTTCTCTATGTTGAACAGAATGAGAGTAATAGATTATTTCATCACTTTATCTTTAAGGAAGTCAAATTTATGTATTAACAATTTGAATACCAGAGTGTGGCTGGTTACTCTATGGCTGAAAAAAAAAACAGAACAATAGAGGACATCCATAGATGGGTAATTTAAAGACCAAGGGCATGGACTTATATCTACGCAACAGCATCTTAGGTCTATTGGACCTAAATTATTTATCCAGGGAAAGGATTTTTTTAAAAGATTTATTTATTTATGCATACAAAAACTGGGGTACAGGCCAGAGGTGCACGGGGTGAGAGGATTCACCAGAGACAGAGTGGGGAGCAGAACAGGCAGACTGACTGAAATACACTGCTGAGGGGAGCAGCGGGCAAGGCAGGAATGGTCTGCTGTACCACATGGGTTCCCTCCCTGATCTGGGATTGAACTCATAATGCAGTGGCTTCAGATGCTTCATAGTGTGGTTGCTTAACCCCTTGCACCACCAGGGAGGCCCAGGGCAAGTTTTATAAAATCAATCAAGATAGAAAGATCTACATACATTTTACCACCAACTAACATCACCGCAAGATGTTACATATTAATGCTTTAAACAGGTTGCTTAGCAGAATGATTATTGTGTATTACTAAAGGTTCAGCTGAATATACTAAATGGAGGACAAATATAAACACCATTATTAAAATTATTTTTTCCTAAATCCTTGCACTCATAGAGATTATTAAAGAGAAGACAAATTTAAGATTTTACTCAACATTTTTAAGGCCAGCTTTACAGAGTAAAACTTGCTTTAACTCTCTTTGTCTCCCAAGAGACTGTTTACCTGGTTTAAAAAAAAAAAAAAAAAGTCTTCCTTGGGATTTCATGTGATTCAAATAAGGTTTATTCCCTAAGAAAGCAGAGATATGTAGGCATAACAAATAATATGAAGGTAAGTTCATTAGCCAAAAATTCGCAGGCACTTTTGAATGAGATTTATTAAATTACTTGACTAGTTAGTGGTGCATTTAATACTCACCCCATTTCTATAAAAACACTGTGTGTGTGTGTGTGTGAGGTGTGTGATTTAAATTAGGGGTAGCATGGGGAAAGTGTTTAATTTTAGGCTGATTTCATTTAGGTAAATTAGTTGAGGGTACAAGAATATTTACAATTAAGAATTTTAGAAGAAAAATTAACTAGTCTCATGTCTACCATTATACTGGCGTGATATTAATGTGTATGATTTCAATGGGTATAATATTAAAATCGATAACCACTTGAAAGACCATTATAATAGCTCATTTTGGAAGTCACATGCAATTCCTTATAAATTCACATAGCATAAATATACATGAAGAAAACACCTTGGAGAGAAGGAAAGAGAGAGGAAGGAAGGTAGAAAAGAAAGGGGAGGATAGAGGGAGGAGGAAATGAAAAGTCCAAACCTGAGTGAAAAATGCCTAAATCAGAAATCAAAGAGAGCACAATATTTTTTTTTTCCTTCCGGAATATATCCAATATCTTTAAAATAGTTCTTTTCAACAGAGGATCCTGAAAGTTTTCTTTCAAGTAGGTAATATATTGATGACAGAAATGGCTCAAAGAGAAGGCTGTTAGCTTGAGACAATATATTCATCAGTGATGAAAGCACATGCATGTTGTTTTCCTGGTTTCCTCAAGAATAACACTGGTATCACTCATTAGAGACCAATAAGAACTGAGCAGCATTTCGGTCTGTCAAACTCACCCATCTTTCTTTTCCTTACATCACTAGTTTTGCAGTTCAACTTTATTTTCTGAAATAATGCATTACAAATATTACATTTTTGCTGCCATTACTCTCAAGCATCATTTCATTCATTTTTGATTGATCACTGTTGTTTGCCATTTTTTTGTACAAAGCATATGTCTTTGCAGCATCTGCAGAAATATCTTTGATAATCACGATATGCTCTAAGGAAAGCCTATTTCTCATGTAACTGTGGTATTTCTATTCCCTATTTAACATAAATTATAACATCACAAAGTTAGGAACCAAAATCTCATTAGAGATCATCTAATTCTATCTTGTTTTTATACATAGAAAAACAAATCCCAAGATGATAGTTGACTTATTAGGGTCATGCAGCTCATTAGTGTAATTCAATCTTTCTTTTTTCACTCTCAGTTAATCACAGCTCCTAGTTTATTTTTAGTTTCAAGCCGTGATTTTAGTTGTTTATGTATGTGTTCAATCTCTGTTTCAATCTGGATCTCAAATTGTGGAGTTTCGTTTCAATCCACATAAAGATATTTGGTGAAAGTCAACATGTAGTCAGAAATAAGGTAATCAAAACTTTTCATTTTAAATTGACTCCAATTCTAACTACAACCTGGAATTTCAAAACACAGTCAAGCAGCGATCTTTGCCACTCACATCTGAGATCCAAATGGCCCTGCAGATGTGAAATTGTCTGTTGCTATGGAAGAACAGCTGGAATCAGTTAATGAGTCAAGTCAGCATGAGCTGAAACGCCAGAGACTAGAAAGATTCATCTCCATGGTAGAGAACTCTAGGAAAAGAAGCAGAGAGCCAGATTGTCACGGGGTGGCCCCATGAGTGACACAGCTGTGAGCATAATTAGGCTCATCTCCTACTGCCACATGAAGTGTTGTTTACCCCTGTACATATAAACCTTAGTTATCAGCAGACCAGTCTTTAATCCTGGCCCCACTGTGATAGCCAACCCACTCAGGTTAGATAGCCTAGATAAGACTGGAATAATGGTGTGTAGAGACTGCAAAAGGAAGAAGGTCAATTATTCTGACTTGAGAGAAATAGGAGCTTTCTTAGTGAATTTTCCTTCCGCTTGATCTTACAGGGTCAGCATTGTCTATAGCCAACAGAAGAAGAATGGAAGGCATTTATCACCTTATACTTGTGTCAGACTAAAAGAACATTTGCCTAAATTTGGGAGTGTGATTCCATGGTTAAATAACATGACGCAAGGCATTTAAACTGAGTTTAATATTAGTTTGAGTTTAAAATCGTGATCTTAGACATGAAAGTGTTACCCTACTATAACACATAGGGATTAGAAAACAAAATTCTACTCTCTCACTCTCTCTCTCTCTCTCTCTCTCTCTATATATATATATATATATATATATATATACACACAAATATATGTATATATATACATATATATGGTATTATACTATATAATCCTACCATACATGTATATGAATTACTATATGTAGTAATATACTATATAGAATATACTACTGTACTATATAGGAATTAGAAAATTAAATATATGTATAGGGATAAGAAAATAAAATTCATACTTAGAATTGCTTCAAAATCTCATAAATTAAACATAACAAAAATTGTTATTCAAAGCTGGGATTTATATGTCCCATAAGCTTTAATTTAATCAGACTATCTATAATACCTATGAGATAAGAAAAAAGTGATAACTTAGTTGGTGATGAGATGGGAAAATTTCATTTTATATTTCTGTTTTCCTGAATGCAAAACTGTGTCATGAGAAATTGAACACACACACACAGAAAAAGTTTTATTGTGTATACACAGATAATAATATAGCTGACATCATAGGAAAACATTACCTGAGGAAAGTGAAAGTGATTTTTGTATTTATATACAGAATCTTATACAGTAATACTGCTACTATTTCTGTAGTCCTTGTTTCTGCTTTTGCTACATGTAAGCTTTCTATATGTGTCAGGTTTGTGCATAGTAACAAATGTATCTGAATCCAATCCACAACCAGAAAATACTTACCACTATAGATGGAAAAATTAAGGCACAAAGAAATTATTTATTAAAAGCCTCCATATCTAAAATTTGGCAGAACTGTAAATGAGACACAATCCAATTCCAGTGTCTATAGTTCTATCAACTATCCTTTATTGGGTTGACAAATGCCTTGATAATTTTGAAAGAAAGAAAGACTGAAGGAAGGAAAGAAAAAGAGGAAGGAGGGAGCTAAGAAAGAAGGGAGGGAGGGATTCGGAGAAGGAGGGAATCAGGGAAGAAGGAAGGGAAGGAGAGAAAAGTGAGTTCCATCTAAATTTGTAAATCTATAAATGTGAATCAAATGCTCTTTTTCATAAGTTAGAAAATATTATGTGAAGACATCATAAAATCTCTAGATAAAAATCTCAATTTGCTACTATCATTTGCTCAAGCTCAAGATGCATACCTCTGGGGTATTCAAGCCTGTGAAGACAGATTTTATTTCTGGAATAAGACTATGAACAAATGGAATCAACATTTGGTTTAAAGAAGCTGTCAATGCTATTTCTCCATAGAGACTCTCCAAACATATGTAAGAGTGCTCTCACTGCGACTCATTTCTTGTGGGTGTGAATTTTGTAAATCCAGGCAAGGTTCTCTAGAGAACAGACAAAAGAGTGCTGCAGATGAATAGTGTTGGGTAAATAAATTAAAGACAGTGGAATTAATTAACTTAATTCCACTGAAATGACAACTCATTTTGCTCCATAAATTTGACAGATTTATCTCATTGGTGTTTTCTTCCCTCACCTTTAGTGATGACCAAAGTTGGTGTTGAATGGAAACATGACAGTCCATTTGGGCTAACGTTCAACCTAACATTACAAGGAGGAAAGAGTGAATCATGTACTCAAATTTGTAAGTTGACATGTCTGAACTGATACATGTGAGTGGTTACAGAAAAAAAATTGACAAAGAACAGAAAAATTTCTGATCAAGAAAATACTTAAAACAAAGTTTCATTAGAAACATATTGCTAAAGTTTGGTTCCATTTTATCTGCTTCACCCAGCATGTAATTCCCCTTCACAAGCAGCGTACATATATTTGATGTTTTAAACTTCCTTTCGCTGAGGGTGGCCTTATGGCATTTCAAGGCCATATGAAATACTAAATATGGCATGTCACAGCTCCACTGCCGAACACTTTGAAACTCTTTACAGAGGGTAAAAGTTGGAGCTGAAACCGCCTTTCTCAGAAGTGTTTATAATAAGATAAGCAATCATTGCCATCCATATTTTAAGTACTATCCATGAATTATGAGTAGACAGCAGTTAATGCCTTTTTTCTCTTTGTTATTTTTGTTTGCATCAAATTGCATACATCTTATCAGGGACTTGGTTTACCTTTTCTGTAAAGGACCATAAGCAAATATGGAAATTTTATGTTTTAGGCAGTAAGACGATAATAAATAATTGCAGAACTAAAATACTTGTTTTTATGAATGAAATAAAGAAAGCAATTAGTATGTGAAATCTCTGAGAAAATCTTGGTTATCAAATGATGCATTTCTCATATTCTTCTCTGATACATTAACACTAATCATCTCAATTTGCTATCATTTTGCCACTGTTTTTTTTTGTTTGTTTGTTTGTTTGTTTGTTTTTTTGTTTTTTTTGGTTTGACATTGCATGTATTTCAATCTCATGATGTGTGTCCATATTATCCTTCCTGGCAACACACCTGCGCATTACTTAAGCTCAATCTGATTACTATTCCATATGACACACTCCCATTTTCCCTTCAATATTCCTGGGTCTCGCTCCTTCTCCCTCTCCTTACTTCCTCTCTCTGAAAATCCTACCATTATCACCCAATATCATGCCTTAAAAATTTTTTTCTCTCCAGTTAAATTCAAGCATCCTAAGAGCAATTTTTGTGTTTCTGTAATTCTCTGAAACAGCCAGGACTGTGGTGAGACCATCATTAGCAACAAGCAATCACCTATTCAAAAGCATTCAAGAGGTATTCATGTTTTTAAACTTCAAAGAAAAGGATAATAGTTGAATTGGGAAATACAAAATTGTGAAAATGTCTCCTATGTCACTATATATTCTTAGAAATGTTTAGAGACTACATTTGCTCATGAATAATAACTTATAATTCAGAGTCAAAAAGAAATCATTGTGAAAATTAAAAAGTTATATATAGAGACCTAACCATGTGTGGAGATGGGCAAAATCCATATGGTGAAAAATATATAAATGGCCAAAATCCCACAGAAACTTTGCATTTGATGGCAGTAAAACAAAAGTAGGGATAAAAGAGTAGATGAAGAAAATTCATTTATTCATCTTTATTCAGCAGACTAATTTGATTATTTCCATGCCACAGAATATAGATGAATTAAAAAGGTCTCTTTATGTCAAGAGATTTAAAAAATATAGATGGTCTATCTAAATGCGAATGAGCATTTGAGGTGTCAGCTAATAGCAAATTAACTCATTTACATTATTAAAAAATTACTATTAGTTATTCAGCATTTTTGACTTAGTGTATGTATGAATATACAAATGAACAAATAAAATACATCCTGCTAAGTGAAATAATTTTGAAATATTGTTTGCAAATAATAAATATGATTATATTCAATTTCCAAGGAGAAAGATAGTTTATAATTATTTAATTATATATTATATAATTATTTTATAATTTAAGTTTGAAATGTAGTTTCTTAATGTTTAATTAATAACATTGTAAATTTGTAGAGGTTAGAAAGATTTCCGTGACAATGACTGAGCTATGAAATTGAGTCAAATTCACCTCTGGACATTAATCCAGATAAATACATTGATTTAGTTCCTTTCTTAACTTACTTTAAATTAGGTCTCAACAGCTACTACATAGGTCCTTACAAAACTCTCTCCTCATGTATTAGCAGTTCTGTGAATACTCTAACTAGTAAACTTTGATGATAATAAGTACTGTACAGGATATGTATCCAAACCAGACACACCCAGACCCATCTGAATGTGTCGACAATTCCAATTCATTTATTCAATTTTTTTACAAATTAAAAAAATCTTATGGACAATTTAAAAATGTTAAAGAAAAGATGATTATTTGAAAGACAGGTATTTAATGTCCTCATTAACCGTATGTTTCAATCCACTGAGTTGCATTAAAAACCAGGTTCTTATTAATGATATCTTTCTTAATTATGCAGTTGGCTTACTTATATGTGAAAGGTTGAGAAAACCATGTTGTCTATTTTTGACTTAAGAAAGAGAAAGGCAGAAGCAGATAGAAATATTAAGAAAAAGACTCAAAACTAGTTGAAGGAATACATTTTCTGACAAATGTCATTTCCTTTTCTCGTGTACAACGTACTGGGTGTAGATAACTTGTCTGTTTCACAAGATCACAGCTGAAAAGAAAATTTACTTCAGGATGAAGCATACCTCAAATGTCACTGAAACTTGATTTGAATAATATTAAGGTGAGATTTTGGACTTAAAGTAACGTTGTAATGGCTTACAACTTTTGGAGTTGTTGGGAGAAGGTGAATGTATTTTGCATGTAAGAGAGGATTTGGGGAGAATAGAGGAAGTGTTGCATTTTGTCCATATCAAAACTCATAGGTTCCAATGCTAAACCTAGTACCTCAGAATGTGACCATGTTTCGAAACGGGTCTTCGCAAATGATTAAATTAAAATAAAGCCACTTAATGTGGGCTCAATCCAATATGGCTGATGTCAATGGAAGAAAAAACTTGGATATACTCATGAACAGCGGGAAGACATTATAGAAGCATAATGGGGTTGTGCCAGGAACAGTACAAACATATGTAGCCTGCCTTTCGAGAACGTAGTTTAGACTGAAAGAAAAACAAATTATTTAATGAGTAATAAGCCAAGGGAGGAAAACAAAGTGATAGGAGAGAATATAAGAGGAGATCAAATGAAAAAAACAAAACAACGAACAAAAAATTGATGTTTTCTCAGCCTCAAATGAGGACAGTGATTTATCTGGAAAAATAAAATCGCATTTAAGTTCTATAGTCGATTGCAAATATGTTCACTATATTCTTCCCATTTAAAAAAAATGGAATTTACACCTTGAATGGTGGCTGGCTTCCTGGCTTGTTCTGACAAATGATATGGAGAAGCTAATATTGTGCATATTTTGAGTTATGGCCCATGAAATCTTATAGATTCCCTTAAAGAGTCTCCTCATGCCATGTAACTAAATCTGAATTCGATTAGAGGAGTTCCACATAACAGCCGGCCAAACCTTCACATCTCGGTCCCCAGCAAGTTGGCAACTGACTCCCAGTCTCATATGTAAGCTCAAATCAGACAACCAGTAGAACATCTGGAGAGTCAAGGCCAAGTTACTGATCTACCAAATCATGAGCTATTTGTTTCTTCTAAGCCTCAAATTTTGGGGTAATCTATTATGAAGTAAAACTAATATAATAATTCCTAAAGGGGGGAAAAAAAGCTTTAAAGAATTTCAGAAAGCAGGACTTCAAAAAAAAAATAATTGCAATATATTTGACAATATATTTTGAATGACTATAATGTACCTATTTAAAGTATGTAATATCTTGATCTGATACATTTATATATTGTAATATAATTGCCATTATAGTGACAGTGTCTCTAGCACATGTGTGTGTGTTGGGAATAATTAATCTAGTATCTTAGCAAGTTTGATGATTATAGCAAAACCTCTTCATATACTGTGCATTAGATCCTCAGGATTTATTAGCCTAATAGGCTCAGGTTTGTAACTTAAACAGTATCCTTCCTGTTCCCTTAACCCCAGCCCTTGTAACTACCAATTCACATTCTGCTTTTATGGTTTTCTTTTTTTTTAGATTCCACAGATAAGTGATCTCTTAAAATATTTGTCTTTTTTTGTCTGACTTATCTCACCAGCATGACCCCCACAGAGTCCATTCATGCTGTAAGAGCAGGATTTTCTTCTCTCCCACACTGGAATAATATGTGAATAGATTTACCCACTATGGAAAACAATATGGACATTCCTAGAAAAGTTAAAAACTAAACTGCCATATAATCCATCAATTCCATGTCTAGGTACATGTGCAAGGGAATTAAAACAAGATACTGAAGAGAGATATTTACTCTCTTTATTTCAGCATTATTCACAATAGCTAAGAAACAGAAATAACTTAAATGTGTATCAGTAGATGAAAAAATAATAATGGTTATACACACATTAATATTATTCAGCTTTAAATAAGAAACAAAACTTTTTATTAGAGAGTATAAAAGGGGATGAATAATGCTGTGGATGAAGGTAGAGCATGAAGTCTTAAAAGGATATTAAAAATTTAGATGTCATGCAAAACTTGATAAAAATGATGATTTTTTTAAAGATTGATTTATTTATGCATACAAGAGCTGGGGTACAGGCCAGAGGTGTGGGAGGTGAGAGGATTCACCAGAGACACAGCGGGGAGCAGAACAGGCAGATCCACTGAAATACACTGCTGAGGGGAGCAGCAGGTGAGGCAGGAGAGTTCTGCTGTGCCTGCCTTCCAGAAATTGAACCCGTGCCTCTGCAGTGCTCAAAGCTCTGCGCCACCAGGGAGGCCCCAATAAAAATGATGATTTTTAAAAATTCTGATTTAGTACTGTGTATAGGTAAGAGGAACATAAGAGCAGATATAAAATGATGAGTAGAGGAATATGACATGCAGCTGTGGGTACCTGTTGCTGTGACAGAGATCAAAGAACAGTAAAAAGGCTTGCAGATATTGTCATTTGTAAGGGTCACTTTCTCTAGCCTCCAACTAGCATACCTCTTTTTGACCTATTCTGGAAGGAGAGGAGTGAGTGATTCAATATATTTCTTCAGGATTAACAGTTATGTAAACATGATCTCATATGAAGGGATGTTTTTTATTAACTTGAAGTATTCTCAAGAAGAGATTGTACATTATTCCATTTTTGCATCATTGACATAAGGCAGTTTAAGTTTTCTCATGTTCATCTAAGAATTTGAATTCATCTTTGACTATATGGCAGAAAATCTATGTGTTGAAATTTGCAACAAAGCAGATAAAAAGACAAAGTGGTAAATTCTGTTCAAAAAAATGTGGGTGAGATTCTCTGTACCAATTCTGTAAGTGTAATCTCAGAGATGTGTTGTGTATGTGTGTGTGTGTGTGTGCATGACCTGTCTTTTTCTCTGAGCCTGCTGTCTTTTTTTTTTTAAAGATTCATTTATGCATACAAGAACTGGGGTATAGGTCAAAGATACGGGTATTGGTGGGGGGGGCAACAGCAAGAGGATTCACCAGAGACAGAGCTGGGAGTAGAAAAGGTGGATCTACTGAAATACACTGCTGAGGGGAGCAGTTGGGGAGACAGGACAGGTCTGCAGCACCATGTGGGTCAGCTCCCTGTCTGGGGATCAAATTTGTGCTGCAGTGGCCACAGGTAGCTTCATAGTGCTGCAACTTGTGCGACCAGGGAGGCCCTGTTGCCTCATCTTTAAATTCAAATATGACTACTATTTCTGAATATTTTGTGATGATAAAATGAACTGATATACATTAAGAATAACCATGGTATGATGACATATAATATAATTCTAAATCCTGGTACATTTGGATTAGTAACCAATTTACTAATGGTGTGTGTTTAGGCAGAGAGAGGAGGTACAAGTGAGTTCTATAATAATATTAATTCTGGCAAGGCTGTCACTTAGACACATGAAACCAGTATTTAGACAAAGATAAAAGGGTTCTATTTTCAGATCTGTACTATCTTTGAAGCTCGGGCATGTTCCATTCTTTGGTGACTATGACTCAGTTTCCTCATCTCTAACATGAAGCTGTTAAGTAGCAGTCAGGAATCCAAAATTCTTTTTAGAGCTGGCATTCTGTGAACTTGATCAACTTTGAACTCGATATTCAGAAAGAATACCAGTCACTCTAGCTTGTATTCAGAAGAGATAAATAAAAAGGCATGATTTAAAGGAAGTAACGTATCTCCCACTGACTCTGTCAGCTTACTGGCTCTGGTTTGCTTCAGATGGTGCCTGATGTATAGCCACAGCAAAATCAAGGGAAAAACAAAACAAAACAAAACAAAAAACACTGCAGATTTTCCAAGGATTATTGTTGAGCACCCAAGTTACTTCCCAATCTATCATTATAAGAAGAGAAATAATGCATGAAAATGGGCAACATTTTTTGCAATAGTTCTCAAATACGAAATGTGAAAGCTTGAGATAGGCCCCAGGCTCTTGTTCCCACATATTAAATTCTGCAAATTAATGTTGTGCCAACACAATGAAGTGATGGTGGTATGGAGGCTGAAGGGCAGTGCCAACAGGAATCTTGTATTCTGCTGCCATGAAATCGTCATTAGGGAATCTTCTAGCCCAGGGAAGTTCCTGAACTGAAATCCTGTCTAAATAGGTAGTAAGGACTTTGATGGAAATGTAAGAACTAAGCTGCAGGAATTCAAAAAGAAACCCCCCATGAAAGTATCTGTTCTAAACAAATACTTAGTGCTTTTACATATGGTCCCTTATATATAGCCCATGGGTAGCAAGCGAGTTGCTGATGTCATCTGATGAAATGAAAATGGGTCCAAAAAACTGCCTCTCTGTGTGTGTGCATGTAACCTGCATACTCCATATATTTCCATTTTTATGCATCATTCTGTATATTGCCAGTAAATTATATTGCATTTTATGTGTATATAAATTTGGTAAGATAAAGTTACTCTATTGCTGAAAATTTACTAAAGTCTACAATTTTACCACTTACCACAAGTTCTAACTGCCCAGTCAAAGCAAACAGACACTGTAAATATGGATTGGTACATATACAAGCCCAGTAAAACACAGGGCAGCTTGAAAATCACATGATGTTCAAAAAGCTTTGCTATTAGGATATTATCAACAATGTTTCATTGTCATAGACTTTAGTTGTGGATCTTCTTTTAGTTGATATGTTTTTAAAAATACTTTTAAGATTTTCGGTGATTTTCTGTTTTGTAACATAGCTACTGCTATTTTGTTCCTCTCCATCCCTCGGTTATCTCTGTTATTTCCTTAAGAGTTGAAACAGGAGTGGTAGGGAGGTCTTTGGTCCAATTAAACTGGTCTCAGTCTTATGTTTCAGAACCAGTACATTTCTAGCAATAGTCTTATGCCCATTCCTTTTCCCAGACTTTCCTATGTCTTTGAAAATGCCACAGTCAGTGTTCTTAAAATTCCATGGTAATTATCCTTGAAATATGACAACTGATGAGTGACATTTCATATTATAAGTCTTTGGGCTGGTGGATGTTTCTATTGCTGCTACATGACAAAGACTCTTAAACACAGTGGTATGAACAATTACTTTGGCATACTCAGATACCCCACATGAAGCCAAATTTGAGATCAGGTGCCGCAAGGATGCTATTTCCCTCTGAGTCCTCAGCTAAGAAGACGTGAAAGTTGACGATGGCCACACCCATGGGGCTACTGAAGTCTTCTGAAGCCTCAATAGTTTATTCATAACTTTATAGGTTGTTTTGAGTGCTTTCATCTCTAGACTTCGGTTTTCTCCTCAAAAATATGGGATTCATATAGATTTGTTGCAGGGTTTACATTTTATGTAAGTAGGTAAGTAGGCACGTGTAGGTATACGTCACTCTACAAAATTATTTGAACCAGTAATCAAGCATTGTATTTTACTCATCTATAACTATAAAAAAAATCTTGGTATATATACAACTATAAAAAAATCTTGGTGATTTTTATATGTTGCATATAGTATAGTTTGAAATATATGAATTGCATAGTTCATTTTGCATAGGTTCATGGAGATAAAAAGTCTTACCAAGGATTCCAATATAAAATAAAAGCTCAAAATCATGGATTTATATGAAAAACAAATATGTCAAGGGCTTCACTCACTGGAGTTTAATGTTTTTTGAACACTGTCATTAAAAATTACCTATCCGAATTCTAATCCTAGCCTCATTTTCCTTTTTTGTAAAATTGTGATGATGACATCAAAATGGCACCTATCTTACAGTGTCATTGCTATTGTGAGCTATGAGTACATTCAGCAAGTCAACTGTGTTGAATTGGATAAAACAGATTGGGAATGATAGATAACATGTAGGGTACTCTCCTGCATCAAGGATTGCCAAGTGGGGTTCTATAGGAAAAGGACTAAATCCTGAGAGTTCTACAGAGCAAGAAAGATAGTGCTGATCAGAACCCAGCAGATTATAAACAGGTTATTTCTTACTCTTTAGCTATATTGCCCTTACATTTTTCCTTCATATCAGATTAAGAGAAAATAATGTTATTCTGGATGACCTCTTCCTTCAAATCTATTCTCAGCAATGAAAAAGAGATTTTTCAAGATTTCAAAGGGAAAATGCCCTTCATACATCTTTCTTCCCTTTACTCTGTTTCTAGTAAGCATGTTTTGAGAATCAGAAGAAAACCCCAGGAAATGAAAACCCAAGCAGAACAGAGGTAGAAGTAAATAGATCAGCTACTATTCTCCATTTAAAAGTTTCTTTTCCGTGTTAACCTTGAAAATTCTGAGTTCAATTCTTTTAAAGTGATGAAATTTCTGCCTGGCTCGGAACATTCCTCTCACTTTCCCACCAAACCTCTGCTTTACATAATGTAGCTGATTTTGTAGGTTGCGTTTAGATAGAGGCATAACGTAATCTAATTATACTAATTGAAAATAAGTTATAAAAATCTTAACCTTCCCAGAGACATTTCAATTTTAAATAAGGTGGTTTATTAATAGCAATGAATCTCTAGTTGATGAAATGTCAGCCTATGTAGTAAAAGAAATATAGAGAAACTAACATTTATTGAAAGTCCACTCTGTACCAACACTTTGCATATAATTATCCTTAAAATAAGTACATATATAAATATATATTTGAGAGATATTTTTAAGCTCAGAATAGTTAAAATAGTCACCTAAGTCACACAGCTAATATAGCAAAAAACCTGGAACTGAATGCTAATTTACATAATGATTACACTAGTAAAATGTAGCAATAGTCAACACCAACTACCAGTCCCTTAATCATTATTACCATGATAATGAATTAAAACAATGCTAACTAGGGCCTTGGCACAGGGGTTAAGTCTCAGTGCTATCGAACTACTGCCAGTCACTAAAACATGAGTTCAGTCCCAGTCAGTGAGATAACCCACATGAGCAGCAGACCTCGCCTGTCTCACCCACTGCTCCCCTCAGCAGTGTATTTCAGTAGATCCACCTGCCCTGCTCCACACTATGTCTTGGTAAATTCTCTCACACCCCCACCTCTGACCTGAACCCTGGTTCTTGTCTGCATAAAAAATATTTTTTTAAAAATGTTAAGTAAAAATAAGTATACCTAAATTCACTATATGGAATAGATTTTAATTGATAAGGACATATTTCAATTTCCCAAGTACAATGATGTAAGTAGAAATTTTAATTATGTGAGTATACTAAGACAGAAAACGAAATTATTCTATTGGTTCTTAGAGAAAGGTCCATTTTGTTGGTCTTCTCATGAGGAATTATCTTGTTATATTTAACTTTCAAGTTGCTTTATTCAACCAGTAAATGCAGTTTCTTATCTTTGGAAAACCATTACCATCTTTATTCTCCATAATAACATGGCAGGACATGCATGGCAATATTCATTCTCAGATTTTCAAAGATACCTTTGTATCATTGCCTTTGTTTCCATGGAAATACTTTTCTGAGATACAGAAATTTCTCCTTGTGCAGCATGAAATCCAGATATATTTTCAATGACAGTCCTCCTTCAGCATCAAAAAGTAATTTCTTTAACTACAATACATTTCCACATTTCCAGTACATAACGATCAAATACCTGAACACACAATAGTACATAGCCACTGTGGAATGTTCAGCTTCTTGTCATCTGTAAGACATTTATTTTCTGGCCGTCATAAACATTTATTTTGATTCCAAACACCATGGCCTTCAATGGTAGTTGTCAAAGAGGAAACTTTTCAAAGTATTTTCTTCAATGTTTTGTGATTATGGACAAGGTCCTTCAGAAAGCTTCTCTGATTAGCAGCAAAGAAAGTGTAGTGGTAAATTAGGCAAATAGAGTGACTTTGTCAAAGAAGACACTGTATGAAGACTACCATAATTAATATCCCAAAGGGACAGGTGTAATATGCTTTTAAAACAATGTGAAGTTTCCTTAAAATTACTATGTTCTCCGACCTCCCTGGTGTCTTAAGGGGTTGAGTGTTGTACTCTGGGGCATCCGCAGCCACTGCAGAGCGAGTTTGATCCCTAGCTAAGGAGGGGACACACCTGGCACAGACTCTCCTGCCTTGCCCGCTGCTCCCCTCAGCAGTGTATTTTGGTTGATCTGCCTGTTCTGCTCCCCACTCTGTCTCTGGTGAATCCTCTCACGCTCCTTGCACCTCTCGCCTAGACCCCAGCTCTTGTATGAATACATGAATAAATCTGTAAAAAAAAAAAAAAATGATGTTCTCAGGGCTTCCCTGGTGGCACAAGGGGGGAAGGTGCAGCACTATGGAGCCATCTACAGTCACTGTAGCACGAGTTAGTTCCCCGCTCAGGGAGGTGACCCACATGACACAGCAGACCTCTCCTGATTTGCCCCCTGCTCCCCTCACCAATGTATTTCAGTGATCTGCCTGTTCTGCTCTCCGCTCTGTTCTGATGAATATAAAACCCCCAACTCTGGCCTGGACCCCAGTTCTTGTGTGCATAAATATATTTTTTAAAAAGGTACTATGTTCTTAAGATTCCACCAATCTTAAGAAGAGACACATCCCTTTGTAAAGTTCACAGGTAATATTTCCTGTTTCTAGTGTTTTGTACTGTAAAAGGAGAACTCATTGGGGCCTCCCTGGTTGCCCAGGGATTAAAGTCTCAGTGCTATCAAGTATCACCAGCCACTGAGGCATGAGAGCATGAGGCATGGCACAGCAGACCTCTCCTGTGTTGGCCCCTGCTCCTCTCAGCAGTTTATTTCAGTCACCCTGCCTGTTCTACCCCAACTGTCTCTGGTATATACTCTCACCCCCACCTCAGGCCTACACCCCAGTTCTTATATGCATACAGCACATTTTTTTTTTAAAATGGAGAGCTCATTTACATTTAGCAAATCTATAATTATATTCTCCCCACCGGGTTCATCATTCTATGGATTGTTACTTGGTTATGGTTGTGAAATCATAGCACTGCTCATTCACATCAATACACAGACATTCCAAGAGGTAGAACAACTTCAATAGAAAAAAGGAAAGTAATTCCAGTTCAAAATTGAAAGTGGTTTTTCCCACTAATTTATAGAAGAAATGATAAAGTAGATTTTATTTGTGGGAGTTTGTTCTTCCTCACTTGGTGTTTCTGTATAAAATTATTTCAGTATTCAATGATTTTTTTTTGCCTCCAGATTAATTTATTTTCATTATTTTATGATTATTTCTATGTGGGGAAATGGCTTTGACTCTTTAGGAGCCTGAAGCCACATTGGTACATTTTCTAGGCTTCAAATCTTTAAATGTAGCAAATATTCCTTCTGCAGTAGCCACGGGTTAGCATCTGTGTTTAATCACTGGGAATCCATTCTTTCGATGCCACCTACCCTCCAAGAGAATTTCTCAAACATCTGTCTCCTTTTTATTGACTTTATGGAACTCAAGGGAGAAATCAAATATTGCTTCCCATGGCTTCTACCAGAAATGAATTTATGGTATTGCTCAGAGCAAAGAGACCCAAGCAGCTGAACTTTTCAATTTAGTTTTATTTTCTTTTGGGTTTTAATATTTTTTTAAACTTTCATATGGAAGCAATTATTTTATTTTCAGTAGAGTTACCTGACTTGCCTGAAAATTCATCAAACACTAAGTAGAGTCAGTTATTCTCTGGCTCCTTGTCAACAGATTGGAGCCATTGTTATGTCTTGATAGTGAGATTAAGTCTAACCAAAAGTCTACCTCCTTGGAATGAATTACTACACTGTCTGATATATTGGATTAATTCTATTAAAATAACTCAACTGGTAAGTATCTAAATATATAAAGGCACAGACTAATTCTAAAGCTGACATCTGTAATAACCTACTGAAATTAAAAGTTAAACTCTATAAACATTAAAGAAAGCTATCTTAAGACAAGCAAATCCATCATCTAACAATTGCATTTGGTGAAACAGATATTTCCGGATTGTTCATTTGACAGTTACTAACAAACCACCACGATGGTCACTTCACATGATAGCTTCCTACAATAATCCAAGATATCACTGTAATAATATTGAGTCAGAAGGGGGATGTGATATTTATTTGATGTTAATGCCATTACTTTTGGATATTGTTGTTCACCAGATATTATGTATAAAACCAACATGAGAAGAAAGTTGAAGAGAATATGGCTGACAGAATAAGAACCTAACAAAGAAAGGACATAGTGGTGAGTTCTCTGAGTTTTGTTTTGCTTCATAGAAGCTAGACTTGGAAGAAGCAGAAAGCCAAAAAGATCAATGGACAGAGGTGGGGCGGGGGGGAGCCTGCTCATTCAAGAAAGGGACCAGACAGAAAAGGAACAGCCTAGAAAAAGAGAACTGTTAGATGCTGTTTAACTGCAACCACAAACCCTGCCCCGACCCCATACCATACACACTCGCAAAGGCTGAGCAGGGAAACTAAACATCCGCCTTCTAGGTTGTGAGGTTTGGCTGACTCAAGATATTAAATAGGACAAGGATGTCTGTTCAAAGCCATAACTCACTAACACACTGCTAAGTATTTGTGACTTTTATCTATGTGACTCTGGTTGCCGTATGAGACACAAGTGTGTGTCGCTAAAGGATAAGTCATTTAAAATGCTGTGACACTCAGGGATATTGATGTCTCGGGAATATTTCAAGCTTATTTGGTTATTATCACTATGGATACTATTTGTTCCATTCTCTTGACTGCATTCAATAGACTAATGATCCATTTATTGCTATGTATCCAAGAAGTTCGCTAAGGGGAAAGATGAAATTCAAAATAAGAGACTTAATTTGCTATGTTGAAAATCAGAAAAAAGAGTCCTATCCCCCCCCCCCCTTTTTTTTTTTCTTAGAGCATGTACTTTAGAAAACTTCTAAGTACATTCTGCTCTTTTGAAATGAATACAAATCCTTCTAAACCTGACAGGTCTTTTGCCACCTAATGACCGGAATGTCCTTCTCTAGAACCTGGGAATCATCTGTTTGAAATGTACACATCAAGGAAGATAACACCTGAGGTGCTCCAGTTTCTATGGGAAAGAATGTGCCTGGCTTCATTGAGTGTCTTGCTTTAAGTTACAAAACTACTTCCTATCCAAGGAAATAAGAAGTTTCTCTTCTGGATCAAATCAATTAGGACTGGAGCAACTCAATTAGGTGACAAATGGTCACCTCAGTTACCACATAAATTTGTAATGATGCTGGCAAGTTCCCTTTCTTGGAGACTAGTTGCTTTATATAGTGGAAACAGATATGTAATAGGTAGTATTTGTTTGACTATATAAAATGATGTGATTGCAAACTGTCTTTAAAATTTTAGTGAAATGGATACAGGGCAGGGAGAGGAGCATCCTAGAACCCTCAAACCTACTTTTTTTTAAATGGGTTTTGCCATCCCCCACATCAAGGTAAACATATAAGACCTTTAATGGAAAGAAACTTTAATACAATTGGGGAACAATACAGAAAGTATGCTAAAGAATATAGTTACTAAATTAAGCATTTAGAGTTACCCATCAACTTGAGGGTAAAAGTTTAATTAAATAGGATTGGCCCAAAGCAAAGCCCAAAAGACTGCCACAAGTCTAATAAAAGATTTTTTAGTGGAGACCCACAGAAAAGGGTCAGAAAGAGTTAGACAAATTTGGAAGGAAAAGAACAAAATTAAAATTAAGATGAAAACTTCACCCACATCTCTTTTAACCAGTTTAGATTAAAAAGTAAGTGCAGTTGTTTTTTTTTTATATATGTTGCTTTGCTTTACATGCTTTTTTTAGGTCTCCTTGCTATTCTCCATCCTGCTTCCCTCTGTACTCCCTTGCTATTTTCTCTTTTTTTGCATTTTTTACCCCTGCTCAGCTCCACCCTACTTAGTGCTGAACCAGGATTCTGGAACTTCCCCCTTTTTTGGGGACCACCCTGTTACAATATGTTTATACTTTGTATCACATTCTGGTTTAATGCTTATCTTAAAACACAAATTTTCTTTCTCTGTACCTTTTTGTAAATGATTTCTGGATCGGGAGATACTTTTGCTTTTAATATTTCCCCAACATTGCTAATTTATTATCTGTACTTACCATGAACTTTTATGAATGTTGCCTGTTTCTCCCTAAATTCTTGTTTAATTACTACCCAACTTACCATGTCTTTTGAGTTTTTCCTATCCTATTTATTTGATTTTTCTTGTTCTCCATAATAGATTCAAATATTCTCAAATAATATAAGAAACATACTTAACTAACATCTTACTTCTAAAAAGACAGTACTGGTAAGTGTCAGCCTAAGAAATACATGGTCATTTTGCTACAGGGTAGGGGGAGGGGCACCCCAGAGCCCCCAAACCTGTCCTCTCTAAATAGGTTCTGCCATCAACCACATCAAAACAAACATAAAACCTTTAATGGAAAGGAACTTTAATATAATTAGGGTACAATATAGAAAGGACAAAGAATATAGTTTCTAAGTTAAGAATTTAAAGTTACCCATCTCCTTGAGGGTAAAGTTTAGCTTAATAGGATTGGCCCAAAGCAAGGCCCAAATGCCTGTTATAAATCTAAAAAACATTTTAGTAAAAACCCATAGAAAAGGGTTAAAAAAGTCAAACAAATCCAGGGAAAAAAGCAAAATTAAAATCAAAATGAAAGCTGCCATTATTAAGCTCCCCACGGGTCTTTCACCCACATCTCTGCTCCACCTGCCTCCTCCATGTCTCCTTGCTGCTTTCCATCCTGCTTCCTTTTTCCACCCTTCTATCCTCCTATCTCCTCTCTCCAATGTATTTTTTTTTAATTTTTGCTTAGCTCCACCCACTTAGGGTAAAACCAAAATTCTAAGACTTTTCTCTTTCCTGGAAACGACCCTGTTACAATTTCACATATTTAGTTCAGCTCCTTTTAAGACCAGGAGTTGAAAAGTTAAGTTTTGAAAGGCACTTTTGTGTACTTACTGAGTAACCCTATGAAATAAAAATAAGCTTGAAAGTAAATCAAAATGGAAAGGTATTGAAAGGCACTAGTTCTCACCAGGTAAATTTAATGATGTGGTACTGAGGCCTAAGCAGCCTAGAATGATTAGGCAGTTTCCTGGACAGTACAGATGAGGCTCCAGAAGAGTTAAGCTTCAGAGTTAAGGGCAAGAAAAGGGAAGATAGGGGGAGGGAAATACTAAATTCTAAAGGGAAGTAGTTAACACCTTAGGACTAGAAACAAGAGGACATTCAAAAGCAGAGGAGAGATAATGAATGTAAAGGAGGAAGATGCCAGCCACAGAAAATTCCACAGGCCTGGTAGTAGATGATGTGAGACCACTAAGAACTAACCAATCACAAAGAGACTAATGGAGCTGTAGAATAATTAGGGACAGAAGGTAGCTATTCCCTAAGGCAGGACTTCACCTGGGCTCCCTTGCCCCTCCCTGACCTGGTTCTGCTGGCCTGGGAGTCCCACTTTATTTCTGTTCCTTTTCTCCACAGGAAACTTTTTCTTTCTCTAAATAAATCTGCGTCTTCTTGCCTGCTTGCCTGATGATCAGCGAAGTTCCTGAAGCAGCTTCCTGAGACACCAACCCCTGGTGGTCTAGTGGCTGGGACTCAGTGCATCATGGGATCCATTCCTGGCTGGGAAACTAGGCCTGAAAATCTGACAGTATCAGTATAACCATGTTCATATAGAATTTAATTAATGCTATTAAAATGCTTTGCAATAAGTCCATATATCCTGTATCTCTTGAGTAACTAATACTTACGTTTTTGTCACCAGCAAAAATAAAAGGCAGAAAAATTCACAGTACACCCTTAGCCCCTGTATATCAAACACTATAATAGTAACTATTTTCAGTTTTGTCTTTTGTGTTTAAGAATCAGAGTAATCAGAAAACTACATAATCTAAAAGGAGGCAGAGAACTAGAGCACTTAAAGAAGAAGTACTAAGTCAATCTACATAATGAGATGGGATTGTCAAAAATGTAGAACCCCTCAAAAGGATCTGTATTTTTTTCTTATGTAGAGGAAGATGGGTAACAGAAGTGGCAAAGGTAAGGAAATGAGTATTTCTAAGAAGTAGAAGTTTCAGGAAATTGTGAAAAAGAAAAGGACTGAGATTGGAATCAACTCTAGGGTTCTTCCTCTGTTGCTGTTTTAAAGCTAAACATAAGTAATAGCAGGATTTTTAAAAGGAGGTTTTTATTTTTGAAAAGTATTTTATAAATAAAAGTCATAATGTGTGACTAAGTCACACTGGGTAAGATTCAAGGGGCCACAAATGAGGGGCCAGGAGGCTATTGTGACAAGCATGGTTAGGTACTTTCCAAGAAAATATCTTGCTCTATACCAGGCTTTGCCAATTGTATGAAACTACAGTGCACAGAAGAGGGTCTTGAACTATGAGGAAAGGTAATTATTGGAATAATTCCACATCTCAGCAGTATTTTATAGAGAATGAAGAAAGCAAAGTAGTAAATCATGAGCTATGTGTTATTTGATACTGAATGTTTCCAGTATATAATTTATTCTCTGACACATAAACTCCCTTAAATTCAGGAAAACACATACACACACACACACACACAGAGTAAAGAGGTAGACGAAAACAATTTGCACTCCCTGTTTATTAGCAAATTAAAGTCTCTGTATAACTATAGAGCTGTGAGACCAGATTCACTAAAGCTAATTTTCAAGGCCACGGGGGGCTGGGGTGTTAAGGGCAATCCTAACAGATATGATAGAGAGCTTTGGGACAGCTGGCAGAGGCACCAACAATAGATGAATTTGAGAAGTTGGAGGTAATTAATGATCTAGGATCCAAATAAAATGATTTTGAATTATGGTTAGAATCTTCCTCTGAAAGCACAGGAGAGAAAAACTTAGAGATGAAAGACAGTGACAGCTTGTGAAAGTTTACGATGATGGCCATGAGGGTCAATTTTGACCAAAATCCATAAAGTCTGACATTTATGTATAGGAACAGAACGAGTATTTGACAGGGCGGACAGTGACTGGAATTCATATTCTGAATTCAATACAGCTTGCCAGTGACCCAGAGAAAACTGTTCGGTCTATGTACTCCAAGTGGAAGAACTATACAAGTGGGCTATCTGGCAGCAAGCCACAGAATGAAGCTTTGAAGTTTGGAAGCACTTAAGCTAAAATGACACGATGATGTTATTCCATTAGAAATAATACATAATATTATAGTAAAAAATAATCCCTACACTGACAGGCAACCGGATTTGTACTGTCAATAAGGCTCACCTCAGGCATGGAGAAAGGTGGGAAGGGATGTTGGTCAACAAAGATCAAAGAGCAAATACTACAACGTATATCAATAGATAGCCGAAGAACTTAACATTAGACTTAGTGATGTTAGATTTACTGATGTTAGATTTATCGATGACAGATTTATTGCTGCTGGAAGCCCACCGTCACCTCCCTGTGAGGAGTCACTTGGCAATTATGTCCTTGAAACATGTTCTTGCCCTGTTATCCCCTTCCTTGTTCCCTAATCCACAGGTATAAAAACCCCTCACCCTAGGTAACCTACACAGCTTCCTGCCCCAGGCCTGTTAACTGGGGGAGCTCTCAGAGAATGCAGTCAGTCAAACTTTGCCTTTGTTTCCACTATGACTCTGCCTGTTTTTCTCTCACGCCTCTGACCTTTTGACCTTTTGTCTGATCTTACACTTAAGAAACTGAAAGTTTTTTAAAGATTTAATTATGCATACAAGAACTGGGGTGTAGGCTAGAGGTTCAGGGGTGAGAGGATTCACCACAGACATAATGGAGAGCACAACAGGCAGACCTACTGAAATACACTGCTGAGGGCAGCAGCAGGTGAGACAGGAAAGGTCTGCTGCACCATTGGGTTAGCTTCCTCAGCTGGGGATTGAACACAGGCTGCAGTGGCTGACAATAGCTTTATAGTGTTGAGACTTTAACCCCTGCACCAAACCACCAGGGATGCCTGAAGTTGAAAGTTTTAATTTGTCAGTCATACCACAATAAAGCTTGAAAGAAAGGTTAGAAATTTTATAGACAAGGCTCCATAAGTTAGATATGCCTGTATTCCTAAAACAGGAAAACAAAATGACAAAAGATGCCAGAATGCAGATTACCAAGGCAGCTTTTTAAGTTCAAGTTTAAAATATTGCCCTTCATTTATTTATCATCAGAACATGGAGGCATTATCATCAGAGCATATGGTCATGGTGACTCCTGTAAATATTCAACTCCTCATCTATTGAATTTTTACTCACATTTTGAATGTCAGTCTCAGAGTTATTGATAATAGAAAATGGTAAACAAAAAAAACAACAACAAAAAAAACCCTAGGGTCTGATAATAATCCCTATATAATAAATAATCCCTATATAATAAAATCATTAGTGAATATAAAATTCCAAGTTACTGCTTTTTTCAAAAGGAAAGTTTTTTTCAAAAGGGACGTTTCCTACTGAGAGCACCCAGTGAGAGGAGGAGAAGTGGAGAGAGAGGAAGGCAATGACAAAATTGGAAAAAAAAAAAAGAAAAGGGCAAAAAAGGAGGAGGAGGAGGAGAAGAGACATGCTCACTGAATGTTATATTGGTAATGGTGGTTTAGTGATGCTAAAGACTAAATTTAGGGCTAATATGTGATAAAATGAAATCAACAAAAATCATTTTGTGTTAAGACACATAGGTGCTCTCATCCCAGAAATCAAAGACAAGCTTGTAATTGTAAGCATAAATGTCCTCTTGACATAAGACCCTACTGGAAAAAGAGAATGTGAAAGAAAACCAGGTTAAAAATGAAAAAAAAAGAAGAAAAAAATGATGTGAGAAGGCACCATATTGAGGTCAACGAGATGAGTTTTAATGATTAAAATATTAGCAATTAAGAGGTTCCAAAAAATACAGATGGTGAGAAAAATGAAAGAGGTAAAGTGACTTAGAAAAGAAAAAATGTCATGAGAATTATTGGGGATGTTTCAAATTGAATCCCATTTAAAATCATTTCAGAGAGGGAATAGGAGTGTCTCTTGTTGTTTATGTTTTATCATAACAAAAATGTTGCAAGAGCATGATTCATGAGGTAGTCAAAATGCAACTTCATTCTTTGGCTACCATTATTCCCAATAAACTTTATTCAATAGTAGAAACCACTCCCTCCCCCTTAACACATCACCACCACCAGATAATAGTTAGAAAAACTTAAACACTTTTTCAAGAAAAGGGCAATCTAATTGTCACTTTGTCACAGATAGAGTGTATCTGTGATTAGACGGATTCAGTACATATACAGTGCAACAAAAGACATGAATGATAAAACAGAAGCTGATTTGACAGTCAATTTGCCTTCTCACCATTTAAAACTGATATCAAATGAAAACTTAAAGTAGTAAGATGACATGTTGGGTTTTTCTTTGTTCCTCTAAATTGTTTTTCTCCACCTTTATTCTGTTCTGGCTGGCTAGTCAATTCTGAATCAATTCTTAATCAAATAGAGTACAGTAAAGAGTGAAGTGGAAACATAGCAAAGATGTTCTTACATTGTTTCATTCTCAACTGAATTTATAGTGTACAAATGATTAATATATAAATAATTCTCTCTCATGGTGCATAGTTACTATGTCCTCTCTCCTGGGCAAAAAAATTGTATTCCAGTAGGACAACTGCAGTTCTTTTAGTGCTAAGGAATCCAATATTCATTTCCAGCTTCTTGATTCTGAGTTTCCACATCACTGTAAGTAGCATTTTCATAGAGGTAAACAGTGTCTCTAACCTGATTCATTTCTTGGAGTAGCTACACACTAAATCCACCCTTTACCCCAATAAATCTGGAATGCAAGCTGCCATCCCATCCAAAACCCCTCTTTTCCACAGCATGCCTTGTTTTAGAAAATGGATCTTGTACCAGGCTATTATCCTCTGAAGGTAATAGGAACTATATAAAAACTTCCATCACTAAGGTAAAAGTAAAAGAGCCAGCTACCTCCATTCCTCCCCAAATGAAGTGAGGTGAGGACTCCTATCTGACTTTTTTTCCCCCTAAGATAGATATCTTCAACTCCAAGCTATTATTATAGCCTTGTTCTATCTGCAGACCCAAAAATCATTGATACAATTTTGATTAATCATTATGTAAAATTTATGTATACTGATATTTCTCTGGGAGATTTTTCTACTTTGGAGAATTGTTCAAAATTGCATTTCTCAGATATGAAGCATTCAGTCTGGGTTCCATACATATGACATGCTATCTCTGTCAAGCTGGTGGGACTTTATAGAACACCATTCCTCATATATTAAAATTTTGTACAGCAAAACAGGAAATTATTACTAAATACATTAAAGTAGTTGAGGGAACTGGGGCAAGGGAAAAAAATGACCTGACTAAAATCAAACAATTAGTTACATTTTATGTGCAAAATATCATTATAAAACACTGATCCAGCAAAGTAGTATTTTTGCTATACCATATAAAAATATGGGAGAAAGAATTTCCAATGTTAGTTTTTCTATGAAGAATAAGTTCATAGTTGTAGAAAGATTTGGGAAAATGAGATAATATGTAGATTCTTGGTTGTCTTATAACTTTTAATTATCTAATCTCACCTATCACCCTCCCCTTTATTTTATAATTGATCATGTTTTTTTTTTTTCTCACCTGAAAAATATTGGTAATTTTAAATATTGAGTGGAATATCAGTCCATGGAATAATTCTCTACATAGGATATGGGTATTCCTATACATATTGGAATATTAAACAATTCTTCATTTTTCCAACCTCATTTCACTAAATCATCATGGGGCTTCTTTGGAGAGAGGCTTAGAGATTTTGATCTTTATAATTTTGATTTATGTTTTCATGATTTGTTTAAATAATAGAAAAATATCAGAAAGAGTGATACATATTTTTCATGGATTTTTTTTAAAGGATTTTTTTTTAAGATTTATTTATTTATGCATACAAGCACTGGGGTACAGGCCAGAGGTGTAGGGGGGTGAGAGGATTCACCACAGAGAGCGGGGAGCAG